>PVKA01015148.1:0-15067 GCA_004027165.1 Ctenomys sociabilis
GGGGGGGGGGGGCAAGCCTCATGGTGGATGCAGTGTGGAGGTGGACTTCGGTGGCAGCTGAGGCCTGGCGTCAGTGTTGGAAGCAAGGGCAGATGCTTATAAGTGAAGACAAAGGTGCGGGTGCTGGGGAGGCTAAGAGGTCACTTGTTCATAGAATGTGGATAACAGGACCAGCAGGACACCTTGCTGAAAGGCCCACCCCACTCCTGGAAGAGCATCCCACCCAATTTTTGAAGTGGGGAGGCCACCTGGGTCTAGAAACCTATTTCTTCAAAGAAGCTCCTCAGATTCCAACAGGTCTCTCCCACCTTGTCCTGAGAGAACCTTCCCAGGTCTTGAGAAAAGTAGCGCCCATTTCTCACATGGCTCCTCTCCATGAAAGAAGCCCACCTGTTTCAGGACCAACCCCCATCTCCTGCCACCCCTTCACGTCACAGAGAGGCTCCGCCCACCCAGGTTGGCCCCTCCCCCGCCCTCCCCCAAGGAAGCACAGCACACCTCTTGAACAGCGGCCCGGTCTTCCAGATGTTGGTGTTGCCCACGCAGCCGCGGGGCGGGTCGGTGATGTTCTCCTTCTCCAGGAGCTCGTGCACAGCCTGCGCCACCACGCCCACGGCGTCGCTGATGTGCGCCGACTCGTTCTTGCCGTTGATGAGCTGCAGCCCGATGATGCCTGCGCGAGGGGCGCCTCAGCGCGTGCGCTCCCGGCCCGCCCCGCCCCGGCCCCTGCGGGTACTCACCGTCCGGCGCGTAGCGCAGAGCATTCCCCGAGATCTCGCGCTCGCCCACCAGCCACACGTACCCGGAACCCGTCATGTTCAGCATCGCCGCCGCGCGGTACACGGTAGCAGCATCGTCCTCGCTGTGGGCAGACGGGGGTGACGGGCCAGGACCCGGTCCTCCCCAGCCGCGCCACCTCCACCCGGGCATCCTGGCGGCGCGTCCTGGAGCCGAGCCAGGAGACCCTGCAGTCGCTGGGGCAACGCTGCACCCCAGCCCGTAAGGGGCCAGGAGATACCATGGAGATGCGAGGATCTACACTGCAACCCCTACCCGCACCGGCCCCGAGACCTACACACAGGAAATCAGAACACCCCCACCCCTGCGCGCGCACACTTGGGCGCGCCTTCAAAGCTTCGCTTGCTGTCTGCTGCCCTAGGAGTGGTCGGGAGATGGGTACTTGGCGCACCTGAGGAACAGGCTGAACGTCTATGCTGGGTGGCCCCTGGTGCTGAGGGATCACTGATCACTCACTCACCGCGTGCCAGGCAGGGATGGTTCTACTGGCTTCTTCACAGGGGCTGTCTTATTTCCTACACCATCCCTGTAGTATATAGGCCTTGTACTATCCCTGTGTTGGGAGGGAAGCTGAGGCACATACGTGGTGGTGAGTGTCAGGCAGGTCTGTGCCTGGCCAGTCCACCCATAATCCTGTGACCGCCACAGTCACAGACAAGCCCGATGCCCTTGGTCCTGCATGCTCGCATGTGTGAGGGAGGAGGAGGGCCCTCTGGGCTGTTGAGATGGCAATGGGAATGCCCAGGGAGCTGCCCTGAGCACCTGGCATAGGGAGTCGTTGTGGGGTCTGCAGAGCAACTGTGCTTCCTGCCACTCAGGCCAGGGTCACCAAGAGGACAGAGCTCAGGCCTCACCTTGGGGAGCATGGGGTCCTGAGCACCTCTGTCCTCATAGGTGATTCCTGTGGACAGTGACACAGGGGTCCCTGGTCCCCTGAGGCTGGGCCTTGCTGGCCATGACAGACTCCACCCGAAAAGCCTGCACTTGCTCCAGGTGAGCCTGGAGCACAACTGCCACCCAGGGTCTGCTTCTCAGTGCACCGGCCACAGGCATGTTTAGTCAGTGTTAACACTTGAGTGCTATGCTGATTTTACAGTGGGTAACTGTGGAAGCCAAAGTGGTTTTCTTGTGGTTTATCCAACAAAGAAATGAAAACTCTCAAGCTGGGCATGATGGTATGCACCATAATCTCAGCACTCCAGGCTGGGGCAGGAAGATTAGTGTGAATTCAAGTCCAGCCTGAACTTCACAGTGGGATGGGAAGGAAGCAAGCCCAATGTTTGCTCTAAATAACACTTTTGGTGAATGGAAGCAGCAAAAGCAAGAGTTGCTCCAGGCAGAGCTCTGCAGTGGCCCTGGAGAGAGCATGGCACACGGGACACAGCACGGGTCCCCCTGCAGGGCCCACCACTGCTGTGGCCATGCCCACCAACCCTGATGTAGAAGCCCTGCTCAGTGCGGTTCAGATCTGTGCCGGCCACTCGGTGGAATGGCTCTGACAGCGAGCCGACGGTAGACAACCAACCAATTCATCAAACTTCATCAGAACATTGCATAGAAACAGCTGATATCAATGAAGACAATTCCTAAAAACAAAACTGAAGTTTTGGAAATGAATTCTGAATATTCTATAGAGAATTGGAGGAAATAATGGAGGTAGGTGTGAGGCTGGGAGGGTTACAGTGTTTTCTGCCTGGGACCTATGCATGCATGTCAGGTACATGTATGCAGTACATGGTGTGTACTTGGTGTGTGGCATGTACATGTGTGTACCTAGGTGTGCATAGCTGAAGGCACCTGCATTTAAACGTGTCAGTGTATTTAATGCTGCGTCTGAGTTGTGTGAGTTGTGTACGTGCAGATACATGTGGATATTTGTGTACACACGTGGTCTATAATGTGTGTTCGTGTGTGTGCTGAGTATGGTGGGTAGCATTTTTCTTTTTGTTTTGTTTTTGGTGGAACCAGGGATTGAACTCAGGCCCTTACACTTGCCAGACGAGCGCTTATTCTACTGAGCTATCTCCCCTACCTCCAGGCTCTTTCATCCCACTACACTGCCAAATCCCCCTCCAGCCCTAAAGCGAGTGAGGAAGGGCAAACAATCCGAAAACCCGGGGAAGCCTTCCTTGCGGGATAAGGTGCGCGGCTCTCTAAAACGGGGCGTGGCCTACTCTGGGTGGTGTTTCTGGGCGGGGCTTCCTCTGGGCGGAGTTTGTCATCTTCTCTGCCTGGGGCTTGCACTGGGCGTGGCTTTCCCTGGAATGGGCCAGACTTCCTCCGGAAGCGTGGAGCCTTTTCTTAGTGATGTTTTCCTCTCTAAGCTTCTCGGGGGTGCTTCTGTGGAGCTTCTGGGCGGTGCTTTACCAAAGAGCGCTGTCTTGTTTAGTACCCGGGCGGGGCTTCCTCCGGGTGGAATTTAGGCTGTCTGGGCAGGGCTTTTCTTGGCTGGAGCCTTCCCTGGACCGGGCTTTGCCTAGGTGGGGCTTGCCTTCTGAGGGGTCTCTGCAGCCCAGCCCAGTGTAGAAACATTTTTACTGAACTGTTTTCTTTTGCAAGCCCTGGAGGTAGGGGAGATAGCTCAGTAGAATAAGCGCTTGTCTGGCAAGTCTGGCAAGTGTAAGCGCCTGAGTTCAATCCCTGGTTCCACCAAAAACAAAACAAAAAGAAAAATGCTGCCTTCCTAAAGTGACCACAGTTTTCCCTGAGACTCCGCGGTCTGGATTTGCCACTTAAAAATCCAGGCTATAGGGGGTAATTAGCATGGCTTCTGCAGCTGCGGAGGCACAAGTGAGGCCTTCAGGAGTTCAGTGCCCATGTCTGGCTTTATCCTTTTGGGCATAGGGCAGCCGGACCTCTGCCATGTGAGTGAAGGAGAAGAGGAGGCCGATTAGCCCCACTCTGCTCTGAAGACACAGGGGTTGGGTGGGTCATGGATGGAGAGTTTGTTGACTGAATGTGCAGTCGAGTACGACTATCTCCTTTTTTCCTGTAGGACCTCAAGGTTTGTCGTGTGCTCCACTGGGTGTGGTGACTTGCTGTTTGCAGTGCACAGAGTGCAGCACAGCTTCTAGCTTGGGTCCGGCTGTGGGGTGGCCCAGGCCTTCTGCTGGCTCCTCCCCCAGGCTTCTGTCTTCTCCCTGTCCTTTGGAACTAGTCTTTTCCTTCGTAGGAAAGCTTTGTCATTGCAAACAGGGAGAATTTTGCTGTTCTTTTCCTGAGGCTGCGGCTGGGAGCCAGCCTCTGCCAGAGGAGCCTCCTTCTCACAAGGCCCCAGGATTTCTCCTGCAGGGGCTCTCACCTTCTGGGGGGTGGGTCTGAACCTCTCCTTGGCTGGGCATTGCCACCTAGGCCTGGCAGAACAGCTACATGTCCCTTTTCTGGCCTCTTCCCTAACTCCAGCCCTTGAGCTGTTTTAGGAGAATTGCAAGTTGAAGGCCAGCCCGGGCAACTTAGCAAGACATTGTCTCCAATAAATGGAATGGGGCTCAGTAGTAGAACACTTGTCTGGCATGTGTGAGATCTTGGATTCAATCCCCAGCGTGCAAGAGTACACACATGCACACAAAGCGTGCTTCTTTGAGTCATGGGTTTCCTGAGGGCAGAGTCTTCTTTGTGTCCCATCCCCAAAACTCAAGTCAGGCGGTTGCATGTGGACATGGGAATGTCTGTGCCCAGGGAGGAAGCAGACGGACGGAGGTGTGGGATTGGCTAGGTCTCCAGGTGTGTGCAGGTGAGAATGCAGTCCAGTGGGCTCACGGCCACGCGGCCCTGGCCCAACCCATTTACCTGGCAGACAGGATGATGACCCGCGCCTCCAGCTCCCGCGCCTCCATCAGCAGGGCTGTCACGTTCTTGGTCCCCGGGTCAAACTGTAGCACCTTCTCGGCCTGCAGTGTGAGCAAGAGTGTTAGCAGGTGGTGAGGCCAAGGGACATAGCGCCTCAGTGGCGAGAATGGGGCCGAAGCCACTAGGAGCCCCGAGGCAGCGCTGCTAGGGCTGCCGGGCCTGCACTTGCCGCCTGCACTGCTGCCTGTCTTCCTGGCTTCTGGCCTGGCCTGGCCCTACTCCTGTCCTGTCTCTGGCCTGCTGGTTCTCCTTCAGTCATTCTGCTCTGTTTTGGTTTCTCTGCACTCTGCTTCCTTCTCACTCCTGGCCTCATTTTTGCACTGAGCATGCAAGCTGGAGTGGACCAAGACTCAGAAAGAGACGTGCAGCGGACAGGAAGTAGAAAAGAGTTTTGGAATGCAATTGGGAATGGAGATGGGGCCGACTTTTCCAAAACCATGGGAGATTCTCTCAGCTCGGCCCGAGTCCTCAGGCCCCTGCAGGAGCAGCCTGGGCTCTGGCGGGCAGCCAGATGGTTGAGCTCCCTCCTGGCGTTCCACGAGGAAACCCGGGGGGGTCCTGCCGATTTGCATGCACTTCCCAGAGAGCAGCTCTTCCTGCGTCCTGCCTGCCTCAAGGATGCAGGCCAGGGCCGTGGCGGGTGGGCCATGGGCACCCACGCCGCCCAGCCTGCCCTCTCCTGCCTGCCTGCTGCCTGCCTGGACCTGGCTGTCCTCACTGCTCAGCCCTGTGGCTCGGTGCGTCTGCGCCTGACGGCGGCCCTCGTGGCCAAGGCGTCACAGGCCGGGACTCGCTAGTCGGTGGGTGGCGTGCACGTCCATGCATATATACCTTGGGTCCGCGCTTGTTGTCATAGGACAGTTGGTCGAGGTTTTCATAGTTCCTTTTTTTACTCTGATGAATAATGTGCACAGAGAAAATATGCAGACACAGAAGAAGATTATAAACGGTTGAAAATGACGGCGCTAAAGCAATCACACCACCTCCTCGGCACGTCTGCAGACGGGCACGTACCTGGAGCTCGCAAACACCGAGGCCCGGGGTGGGATGGGGGCCGGGTGGAGCTAGGGGCGGGGGCATACAGGGGCCGGCACCATAGAGACTCCGGCCACAGAGCTAGACGCCTGGAGACAGTGGCTCAGGAAGAAGGGAGGCCCTGTCCGCATCCACCCTTCGGGGTCCCGCCTCCACCCCAACCCAGCATGCACCTGGTGTGTGGCCCCCATAGTGCCCCGCCCCCATGTCGGTCCTGAGCTGGGCATGAGAAGCCCCAGGGCCTGCCCGCCTGTCCCTCCTACCCCCACTTCTCCTCCCTCCCACCTCCCTGAGGGCAGGGATATTCTCACTAACTGGTATGTCCACACCCTCGGGCCCACAAGTGTGTGCACTGTAAGTATGGTAGAACACAAAGCACGTGGGCTTGCTGGGTGATGTGTGGGCGTCTGCATCGCCTGCAGGAGTCTGATCAAGGAAGGCAAGGGGCGGGGAAGCTGGGGTCTGAATGTGTGTGGCAGCACACATGCACGTATGTGTGTGCGGGACAGTGTGGGCTCATAGGGGACACGCGCGTGTGCCAAGCACCTGGACCCTTGCGGGGCCCACACTGGGAGGTGTGGAGAGCCTAGGGAACGTGTGTGTGGCAATTTCCAAGCACACTGGGTGTGCAGGGGTATGCAGACCAGTGTAAATGCACGTGGCTGTGGGTGAGCACAACAGGAGGGAAGCTGCCTGTTGGGCACTGGGAGTGGGGACCCTGTTGCCCTCGAGCTCTTAGCCAGCCTTCTCCCAGACGTGGCAGACCCCCAGGACCTTCTGGGCCTGCCTCTGCTCCCGACCGTGCCCTCTACTCCCTCTGGAGGCCTGTGGCACCTTGGGTTTCCTGGAGTGAGGCTTAGAGTGATGAAGCCAACTCTCACCCCGCAGACAAAGCATGCTCCCGCCCCACCCTCCTCTGGCCCCTGGATCCCCACCCCCAGCCCGGGCCTCCTCCCCTCTGCCTGGCTGGACAAGGGGCCCGATGCCCAGGGCCCTGGGCTGGGTGGAGGTATCCAGGCCCGCTGCTCCTCAGCCTGGCCATAGGGATGGGTACAGAAGGGAGCAGGGGTCACTGGGACCCCCAAAAGTCCTGCTCTCATCTCTGGCAGCTACGCAGAGTGGGGGCTGGCCTTGGCTGGGTGTCTGTGTCCAGGACTCAGGTCCCATGAGGTGTGTGGGGACCACCCCAGGGATGGATGGGAAGAAAGGAGGGACGGGGCACAGGCATGGGCACCCTATGCCCTGGGTAAGAGGGGAGATATCCGCGGAAGGGACTTTGGTGAGGGCTAAACTCCCCAGCAGGGCAACCAAGGAGACAAAGCCTCTGCGTGGACAGGAATGGATCTGGTAGCAGGAGGATGACTCCAGGAAAGAGGCAGGAGCCCAAGGGGGCACGTCCTGCGCCTTGGTGCGCGGGCTGCCTGGTGGGGGCAGGTCCAGCATGGCCGCCGGGGGTGCTGCAGGGGGGGAACTTACAAGAAAGCCCGTGCTGTAGTGGGTGAACCTAGGTCCTGGGGACGTGTCCCCGTGCGGGGGGGGGGGGGGGGGGGGGGGGGGGGGGGGGGGGGGGGGGGGGGGGGGGGGGGGGGGGGGGGGGGGGGGTGTTGGCTACGGGGTAGAGGAGTGGCTGCGGGGCGGGGCCTGCGCTGCGGGGCGGGGCGGGGTGTTTGCGGAGCTCCAGGTGGTCCGGCCCTGGCCCGGCAGGGACTGACACAAAGGAGAGTTCGACTAATGGCAAAAGCGAGTGAAATGAGCCGAGGACAGGCCGGGGCGGGCGCCGCCAGACGCGTGGTGCTGAGCATGCAGGATGGAGAGAGAGTGTCACAACGAGCCACAGACAAGCGGCCCGCGGGCTCAGCGCCCCGCGCCGCGCTCGCTCACCTTGGACTCGCGCTCCTCCAGCAGCGTCTCCAGGCGCTTCTGCGCCGCCCGGCCCTCGTGGTCGTCGCTGACCAGCAGGATGATGTGGTTCCAGCTGTACACGCGCATCATCTCGAACCAGACGCTCGACTGGTGGGAGTAGGGCGGCACGGTGCGCAGGAAGCTCAGGTGGATGCTCTGTGGGGCGCAAGGGCTGCTGAGGAGGCCGTGGGCCGACGTCTGCCTCCACCCTGGCTGATCCCCTTCCCTCGCCACCTCCTCTGCTCTGAGGAGAGGGGGCTCCAGGGACTTGTCTCTGAATGGCTGCGGGGTGCAGCGCACCACCTCTGGAAATCTACCCTCTCGATAGACAGTGCGGGCTCAGGACAGTCACCCCGCGTACCAGTAACTATTAGGAAGTTGTTGTAGTGGACAGGAGCATTCCAAAGCTGTGTGTCAGCGGGTCAGTTCACTGTGGAGTCCAGAGCTCCACAGTCCGATGGGAGGAGGGGAGAGCACGAAGGGAGTATCCCGTCCTGGACCTGCCTTTCCTGGAGGCTCGTTTCCAACCCTCTCTCCTTCCTGCTGGCCATGAAATAAGAAACTTTCCTTCGCCATAGCCTTCCACTATGATGTTGGTGCCTTGGAGCCAGCTGACCACCAGCCAACCCTTAGAAGCCCAAACATTTGTCCTTCAAGCTCTATGTGTTAGCATCTTGTACCAGCAATAAAAAGCCAAGTCTGCCCAATGGGACCCAAATGTCCTATCTCTTCACCAGAGTTCAAAGCCCACAAGTGCCTGCCAGTGGATAGATAGCCTTGGATCTCTCCAGGATAGCACCAGACCCACACTGATCTTGTGGTCTTCTGAGGCCTCTGGTTGTTTTTCCTGGCTTCCTCTTGGTACCTCTGTGACACACTGCAGGGTGGGCTGTAAGGTGGGCCTTGCACTGGCTCTGACAGAGTTTCTGTGCAGGGGCTAGCTGGTTGCTATACCCCAGGGCCAGGGCCAATGAATAGCTATGAAGTTTGGTCTCAGGCAGGAATATGGAGTTGGCCTATGACAGTATCTGGGGCTTCTGGTCTCTCATTTGTCCCTGGCTGGCTTCCACTGTAAGACCATTTTCCTTTCTTCTGTATGTGAAGACACTAGTGCCCAGGAGGGGTCAAGAGGTGGCCAGAGTGCTCCAGAATAAGAGGTCTGTATGTTGGGGTGTTGGGGCAGGGTGCAGTCACCTGGGAGTAGCAGTTTGGGTACCCGTGCTGCTGGCTTCCAGAGTCTCCTCCCCTGGGCCCTCCTTGTAGTTCTCTGTCTAAGAGGATATTCACTCTGTGCAGGAGCCTCTGCCCTTGCTAAGGCACACCCACCCCTACCCCAAGACCCCTCAGGTGTGCTTCAGCTGAGTGGGTCAACCTTGATGACTGCCATTGTTTGCTTTGGGGGTTTTGTTTTGTTTTTGAGGCAAGGCCTTACTATGTAGTCAGGCTGGCCTTGAACCAGGCTGGTCTTGAAGTCATGGCAATCTTCCTGCCTCAGCCTCCCTCCTAAGTGCTTGGAGTATAGGAATGTGCTACTGTGGCCATCAGGTTTGGATTTTTTTGAAACAAGGTCTTGCTATGTAGTTCAGGCTGGCCTTGAACTCACTACAATGTTGGCCTTCTTTTTTTTTTTTTTTTTTTTTGCAGAACCAGGGATTGAACTCAGGCCCTTGTGCTTGCCAGGGAAGCGCTTATTCTTCTGAGCCATCTCCGCAGCCCCAGATGCTGGCCTTCAATTCAAGATGTGCTACTATGCTTGACATCTTAGGGCAGCTTTGTCAGGGGCTAGGGCTGGAAGAGGACAGGATACTGGAAACCCAGACCACCCACTTGGCCTATACATCCACTGGATTTTGCCTGGCAAGTGACCCCTGCCTGCAGGTGGCCCTGAGCAGGCTGTAACATTCTCCTGGCCTCTTGGGGGCTAGCCAGCTTCCAGCTGGTGGGTCCTCTCAGGATTAAACCCAAGCACTATGTGATCTGGCATAGGTCCCGTGTCTCTCTAGGCTGCAGTTTCTGCTCCTCCAGCTGCCATGGGCCTTGGGGGCTCTCCAGGCTGCCATGCTGGGCTCTCAGCCCTGAGGCCTGCAGCCTTCATCTGCTGTGAGCCACCATCTCTGCCCCTTTTGGAACTGGTTGTCACCCAGGCCCACTCCTCCGCCCTGAAGCCCCCTTCCCAGGCTCACAGTGCCCCTGCCAAGTCCACCTATTCAGGAGCCTCCTTGGCCTCCTTTCGCCAGCTCAGGGCAAAGGTTAGCAGGCCATTGCCAGAGAGCCAGTGAGCACACATGTGTGGGAGTCCACTGTTGTAACAGGGTGCTGTGGATGTGAGTGTGTTATGTGGTGGCGTGATTCACAGAACTGAAGGGGGACATAACTATGTGTGAGTATGAGTATATGCATGTGTGTGACTGAATGCATGTGGATGTGAATGAGTTTCTGTGCTTGTGTATGAGTTATGTGGCGTGCATGTGCATGAGTGTGTACAATGTGGTGGGACGTGTGTGCACGACTGTGGGTGATGTGTATGGGGACATGTATGTGTATTCATGTAGGTGACGTGCGGGGCCATGTGTAGGGATTGCGCTGCATGCATGTGGGTGGCATGTAACACAAGGGCGTATGTGTATGAGTATGACTGGTGTGGAGGGAATGCATGAACATGTGTTTGGGTGATGTAGAAGGGCATCTGCATGCATGTATGTGGGGAACATGTACGTTGTTGTTGTTGTTGTTGTTGTTTTCCAGAACCAGGGACTTGTGCAGGCCCTTGCGCTTGCAAGGCAAGCACTTATTCTACTGACCATCTCCTGGCCCTTGGCGTACATGTAGATATGCATGTCTATGAGTGTTGCATATGTGGCAGAAATTGCATGTATGGATACAGTGGTCATGCACACATATGAGTGTGTGTGACAGGGGCATATGTCTGCGTGAGTGTGGGTGGTGTGTGTTACACGCATGTGGATGAACGTGTTATTCTGGGCACAGGTATGCATGAGTGTGGGTAATTGTGCAGGGGCATGAGTGTGCGTTTCACGGGGAGCACGTGGAGGCATGAGTGGAGATGGCGGGTATGTGTGAGTGCATATGATTTTTGTGGGGTATTTGTTCGCACGCATGCGAGTAGCGTGGGGGGCATGCATGTGCACAAGTGTGGGTGATGTGCGAGGCATGCGTGCACTTGCGTGAGGGATGTGAGCACAGGGGCCCATGTGGGCAGGCAAGTGTGCTGATGCGTGTGAGGGCATGCTCATGCTTGTGTGTGCATGATGTGGGGGGCAGCATGCTAAAGTATTGGTGACATGTATGTAGGTGCCAGCAGGACAATAAGGGTGTGGCGCATGTGAGTCTGTTTGTGTGTGCACTGTTCAGTGCTCCCTGTGGCCAGCCCTGTCCTGGCCCCGGGCTTGGTGCTGACTCATCCCAGAAACTGGCCATGGCTGCGACCACCCAGGACCCACATGGGGAGGGAGCTGGTTGGCTCTCAGTTTTGTGGTCAGACTTACCTTGTCAGAGTAGATGGACATGCGGGTAGTCAGGCCCAAGACGGGGATGCGGTAAAAGCCAGCCGTATAGGAGACTGGGGTGGGTGTGAAGTGGTCATTGGGGGTAGGTGGGTGGCTAACTAGGATGGCATAGACCTGTGGACACAGGAGACAGGGTCAGCCACATAGCCACACTTACGAGGCTGGAGAACAGGCCTGCCACCGTTCTCTGACCAGAAACCCACTGTAGAGACCAGTCATGTAGGACAGCAGGGCCTGGGATGGCACACATGCCTCTCCGCATAGGCAGCGGGGCCTCAAGGGTTGCACATGGCAGGTTGGGAGACCCCACTGGAAGGTGATTTCTCTGCAGTGCCCTGGGGTGGGCTTGTAAGAGGACAGTGCCATGCTAACTTGGGCACCTAGACCAATCTGTGTCCTGCCCTTGGGGCCAGGGTGGGGTGGAGAGGATGCCAAGGCAGGGTCTGTGTGGGACTGGAGGGGATAAGGTCAGCCACAGGGCACCACAGAAGCCTGTCGCCCCTTTTGTTAGTGTCCCCACATACGGGCCTCAAGACAGCATGAGAAGGGTGCTTATTGTCCCTCACTGCTGACCATACATCCCCAAGGCCCAGGACCCAGCTCCCAGAGACAGAAGCCCCTCTCTTCCCAGCCCCTTCCAAAGCCAATGCTGAGGTCCCTCATACACCAATGTGGGGGACACTCCCTCGCTCCTGCAGCCATGGGTGCCACCAGCTCCTGTCCTGGGAGCTGGATGGGGTGAGGGCTATAGGCTCACAGTGCAGGCCCCAGGGCTGTATGCTGGTACAGCTGCAGACAGCAATTCGCTCTGATGCTGGCTGCTCTGAGGGGTACCCACAGGCAGGTACCCCTAATCAAGTGCCTGGGACTGATGCATGGCCCCTATCTGAACGTCAGCAATGTGTCCTTGGACGTGCATCTGTAACTGACTTGTGATGTTCAGGTGCACAGGTGTGTGCCAGTGCCCGTGTGGGTGAGAATGCACGGGCCTGGCAGGGGCGTGCCTGAGGGCAGGCTGGGGTCTGTCTCCTGCTCTGACAGGAGGGCTGCAGTGCAGGGATTCCCAGCTGCACTAAGGTTCGACAGCAGGAGGCTATGACAGACACAGATTCCGGGGCCCATCCTCCCACAGCACGCGCTGTGCCCTGGCCCCTGGCACCCATGCGCAGTCCCCACTCCCACCCCCAGAGCACCCTGCTTCGGCACTCAGGCAATTTCCATCTCAGGCAACTGTGGGTGGTGGGAGGGAGGGAGGAAAGGAAAGGGAGTCTAGAAGTAGAAACAAAGATGGCCTCAGATCCCCTGCGTTGGAGCCCTCCATGCTCTCTGCCCTCACAAGTCCCCAGCGCCACTGACCCAGTGGAGCAGTGATGCTGGCCACAAGTTGGCTAGGGCCTGGAGCCCAAGAGCCTCCCTAGGGCCAGCCCAGGGGCAGTGACTGGTCTGAGGCTCAGACAGGACACCAGCAGATACTGGTGTTTGCCTTTCAGGGACATGGGGCCACTCTAAGAGGAGCCGGTGGGCTTAAGGTGACCTCTTCATGGCAGCGAGAGGACGGGGAAAGGGTGGAATGACACCAGGGGTGGGGGAGGGGGCGGCCGGGCACCTGGCTGGAGATGAGGTCCTCGCACACCGACAGGGCCATTTGGATGGCGTTGGGCTTGTGGGTGACAGAGGTGGCGTTGAGCTGGATCTTCCAGGAGCCGTGTCGCTTGTTGGCCTGGTTCACGGCCTCACGGAACATCTGTTCGTGCTTGCGCGTGCTCAGCACAGCACCGATGTTGACGATCTTGGGGTCGCAGGCGGCGCGGGCGAAAGAGCAGGAGAAAAGCAGAGCGAGGGTCAGCAGGCGCATGGTGCTCATGGGCTCGGGCCGCGCGGGCCTGGCGGGGGGCGGCGGCGCGCTGCGTGGGGCCGGGCCGGCCGCGTGCTGCGCGAGGCGCGCTGCCTGGCGCTGTCCGCGGTGCTGAAGCCGGAGCCCGGGGGAGGACTCGCGGCTGCGCCACCGCGGCCGGCGCGCTGCGGAGACTGCGGCAGCTGCGGAGCCGCGGTCGGGGCGCCGCGTCCCCCGCCCCCAGCTTCCCGACGCGCAGCGAGGGGACGCGCGCCTGCGTCAGCGTGATCGGGGGCGCCCGCGCGTGTGCACGTGTGCGCGCGGGCCTGAAGAGGTCCTCGCGAAGCGAGCGAGGTGTGCTGTCGTGGCCCACCGGAGCTGAGTGGGGCGGAGTTTCGGGGTCCGTGAGGCACCTGTGTCCGCGGTGTCCGCATGAGGGAATGCGCGTCGTGCTCTGCGCGCGCGTGCACGTGTCCTTACCCTCAGCCAGTGGTATTTGGGGGCCAACTCTTCCCGGAAGGAGACCCAGGGGTGTGGAGATGCCCTAAACCATGGGTCTGCTGGGAGGAGGGCGCTGAGGCTACCCCTCCCCAAGACTCAGAAATGTGAGCGGCCACATCAGCTTGGCCACTGGACTTGGACCCTCCTCACCCCGAGGGTGGGAATAGCAGAGGTGAAGGTGGTTCTCCACATGTGGGAGTCAAAACTGACTAGGAAGACACCAAAACCAGAGAGACTGCCGCCGCCCGGATGGAGCTGGACACTAGGCAGCCAAGAGTTCAGCACCGCGGGTCCTCCCTTTCCTCTGCTCTCCGCAGCCCTTCTCCCATTGAGCCCAGGCCCTCCCAGCGCCTGTCTCCTCCTTCTTACTGTCTTCAGCTCCTAGTCCCCGGTTCTCCCATCCCCTCCCGACTCAAAAGACAGCTGAAGCTCCACCCCTGCCAGTGACATCACCATTTCCAATAGCAACCAGGGTTCTGCAGACTCAACTGCAAAAGCCCCAGTGGGGACAAAGCGGGGTGGTCTCACACCTCAGCGCTGCCCTGAACAGTACAGTGCAGCCCCAGCCCCATCAGGTCACTATCTCCTCTGGAGCTGGACGGGCAGCAGGGACAGTGGCCCTAGCTCAGCTCCCATCTCAGCCTCTCAGTGCTGAGGTATTCTCTGTTGTCGTGCCTGCCTGCTCCCTGCTGCAATCTCCAACCCTCTCTGTTCCCAAGTGGGGAGTGCAGCGGAAGGAACAGCAGCCTGAGGAGGCCTGGGAGGCCGTAGGGTGCCCATCCACCCGTGGGGTGTAAGGCAGCCGCCACTGGCTCTGGAGCCTGAGCTGCCGAGCAGTGGAGGTCAGTGAGCCCCTTGCTGCCCAGTTGGAGCTTGTGAAGACTGTATATACCAAGGGGGTGATGGAGCCCTACAAACTGAAGCCCAGGACTGGCTCTCCTGGGCAGTGGCCCTCAAGCCTTTGTTCCAAGCCCTTTCGAGGGGTCAACAGTGGTGCAGACAGGAGGAGGCTGGCCCTCAGTGTCCCTCCTGGCTCTGTCCTGCAGGTTCTTATATGGCCCCCATCACTTAGGGCTGTAGCAGCAGAAGTCTGAGGGCTCGCATGTCCTGCAGCTGTGACAGATGAGTCAGCCTAGGCTAGGATCTAGGAGACTATGGCCAGGACTTAGAGGCCGGGGGCTACCCTCTGGGTATTCCTTCCAGCACCCATTCGGCTGGGAGCCGAATCTGGGGTGCTGCTTCCCTCTTTAACCTCCAGGTTCTAGGAAGGGTTGTCAATCATAGACACAGCTGGCCCTCAATTTTGTTCCATTGGCCAAGGTTTGTCACATGACCCAGGCAGAGCAATCAACTTCTCTAGAATCTTGGCCAGCTCAGACTCTGGGCTGGGAAACCCCAGGAGTGAACTCAGCACCCACCTGGAGCTACCTGTCCTCAAGAGGAAGCTCACTGGAGAGGAAGTGACAGGCCAGGGAGGGGGTCAGGTGGGAGCCATAAGTGCAGACCTCCCCCGTGTGTGGGCCACGTAGTGGATGGAGGCTTCCTCGCTGACATTCCACATTACACCTTCCCAGCACCAGGAGTTGCACGTGAACGTGGACTCACGCAACAAACACCTGAC
>PVKA01015148.1:15167-50841 GCA_004027165.1 Ctenomys sociabilis
CCTTTTTTTTTTTTTTTTTTTTTTTGTCTTTTTGAGACAGGGTCTCACTGTGCAGTTCAGGCTGGCCTTAAGCTCACTTTGTAGCTCAGGCTGGTCTCGAACTCACAACAATCCTCCTGCCTCAGCCTCCTGAGTGCTGGGATTACAGGCATGCGCCACCACGCCCGGCTAGCACCCCTTTCCTAAGGTGAAAACCCTGCTCCTCAGCATGAGTGTAAAGTGGACTTGAGGGTGTCCACCCCCGGCCCAGTTCACAGAGTTTCCCTCTGTTCCCAGGCTGGTCTCAGTCTTCCAAGCTCAAGATCCTCCTGTTTCAGCCTCCCGAGTAGCTGGGATGAGAAGTTTGCCCACCACACCTGGCTCTTGTGGCTCTCTTGTAATGAACAAAATGTGGCAGAGGCCATGCTGTGCAGCTTCAGAGGCGAGGTGGTAAGAACACCTTCCACTGTGCACTCAGCCTTCGGGCCACTGTCGTGGGGATGTGGCTGTGTCGGGGGGGGGGGGAGTGTGTGGACAGGGACTCCATGCTGTGTGTGTGAAGCACTTGGGCACTCCCAGGCACGAGAACCCTGGTTGATATCCCCGTGCAGCCTCTTGGAGGTGGAGCCCGTATGCTGGCAGTGCCCTGAAGTCCCTGTCCCTTAGTCATGGTGAGCTGATAAATGCTTACTGGTTTAAGCACTAGGCTTTTCTTTTTCTTTTTTTCCTGTATTTCGGACAGGGTCTCACTACATAGATTGGACTCACAGTGATTCTCCTGGTTTCAGCCTCCCAAGTGCGGGGATTACGGGCACAGGCCACCACACCCAGTCGCAATCGCCATCTCCGTGTGTCCTGGGGGCAGGGCTGGCGCGGCGTGCTGGGATCGAACTCTGCATAAGCAGGTGCTTCAGTGCACTGACCTATCAGGCCAGCTCTAACCCTGAGTTTTGAGGGTGTGTGCTGTGTAGCAGCAACAACTGACTCATGCAGGGTGCTATTTGCAGCCATGCCCGGCCCAGAAGATGTCTGAGAAAATACCTAAACAAATGAAAGTGCCAGCCATGGGGCACCAAGGACTGGTTCCTGGGAGGGGGGTGGAGAGAGGGATGGGTGCCTGGTGGGGGCACAAGAAGCAGGCATTTAGGGAATTGGCCAGAGCACCCGTGGGCGGATCCCGGGGCTTTGTGGCCATGTGAGGCTTCAGCTGCAGTCTCCATGCAAAGAGAAGCCACCGGAGGGTGATATGCTTCCATTTATAATGAAAAGGATTGAGTCAGGCATGGCGGCACACACCAGCAATCCCAGTTCTGGGAGGCTGAGGCGGGAAGAGAGCCGTGGAGTCCAGGCCAACCAGAGACACATGGCAAGCTGTTGCTATGAGATATGGAGGAGACAAAGCAGCAAAGGGAATGTGAGGGGCAATGAATGCACCACAGCTCCTGCGTTTCTAAGAGACCACCTGCCACTTCTCAGTGAGGATATGGGGGTGGACGCTTTTGAAGTAGGGGTCACAGTGTTGGCTTTCTTGTAAAGCTTCCATTGAGCACTTCCGTCAGCCTCACACATTTCATGTGGTGCTTTTTGGTTCCTGTTGGGTACTGCTGGGGACCTGGGCAAGATCCCCACCTGCTTGCAAGGGGTGCAGAGGAGGCTGAAATACGAGACAGATGATTTAATAATGTGTGAGGGGGCTGGGAGGTCAGTGCCTCAGGACGGACAGAGGCCATGGGGCTACCATGGCCTGCACACAATGTATGCATTTTAGAGGAAGTGAGGTGCTTTTCTTGGAGGAATGCGGTGATTGTGTGGGCTGTGAGGGAACAGAGCTTTCTGCAAGGCTGAGCAAGGGCTGACACGGACACCTGGTTCCGCCAGGTGACACTTTCCCTGCTGCCACTCCGTTGCTTTAAAGGACGTCCTCCTTCTGTCAGTGCCGCAGCCTCATGAGCCAGAGGGCTTCACTGTAACTGGAGGCAAATGGGAAATCTCCATGTGTGGTGTATGCGATGGGGCAAGGGCGACCTCAGACACCCTCCGGACTCAGATTATCATCTGTGGTCCCCAACGAGGTAAAGATATTTTCTAATTTACTTGAGTTCTTCTTTAATGGTTGGGCGATTGAGAAGTATGTTGTTTACCTTGAAATTTTTCTGGATTTTTTTTTTTCAGAACCAGGGATTGAACTCAGGCCCTTGCTCTTGCCAGGGAAGCACTTATGTTACTGAGCCATCTCCCTGGCCCCTGATTTTCTAGATTTTTGAGATAGGATCTCACTATGTAGTCCAGACTACCCTGGAACATACTATGTACCCCAGGGTGAGCTCCAATTGGAGTAATCTTCCTGCCTTAGACTCCCCAGTTCTGAGATTACAGGCATGTGCCACCATGTCCCAGTCGGAGGTTTTCCAGTTATATTTCAGCTATTGATTTTTTTTTTTTTTTTTTTTTTTTTTTTTTTTTTTTTTTGTCTTTTTGAGACAGGGTCTCACTATGCAGTTCAGGCTGGCCTTAAACTCACTTTGTAGCTCAGGCTGGTCTCGAACTCACAACAATCCTCCTGCCTCAGCCTCCCGAGTGCTGGGATTACAGACATGCACCACCATGCCCGGCTTCAGCTATTGATTTTTACTTTACTTTTTTAAAAACTTTTTTGAAACAGTGTCTTGGTATGTAGTCTGGGCTGGCTTCAAACTCATGGCAATCTTCCTGCCTCAGCCTCCCAAGTACTGAGATTACAGGCATGTGTCACCGTGCCTACTGAGTTTTACTTCACTTTTCTTGTTTGCTTGTTTGTTTTGGCTGGCTCAGGGTACCTTATGGGCAGGTCTGGTGAGGCCTGGGGGTCTGGGGGCTGCACCACAGATCCTGACCCTGACTGCTTTGCTAATGAGCAGGCCCCCGACTTCACTTTTTAAAAATGTGTTTAGTGCAGGGTCTACAGAGTCCCACTACGCAGATAATACTCTGGTGATCCTCCTGCTTTCAGCCTCCCAAGTGTACTTGACTTTTAATATGACTTGAAAACGTGTTTTGTGTGACTTTAATGCCACGACTTGCTGCCACCCAGGGTACATTTTATGGGTCCTCGGGGACGTTGCGTCTTCAGCTGCCAGGGCACAGGGAATTCTGCAAAGGTGAATGTGCCTCACTCTTCTGTTCAGTACTGGGAGCTGAACCTGGGCACTTGCTTGCTCCAGGCAGTGCTCAGCTCCTAAACTACATCCCTGGCCCTTTGAAAGAAGGGCCTCCTGAGGGTAGCTGGACTACGCATGAGGCTGCTGCAGCAGATCACTGCCCATTCAACTTTCACTTCCCAGGAATAATGGTGTTGAGCGTCCATTCCTTTTCTTTTTTCCTGTATTTCGGACAGGGTCTCACTACATAGATTGGACTCCCAGTGATTCTCCTGGTTTCAGCCTCCCAAGTGCGGGGATTACGGGCACAGGCCACCACACCCAGTCACAATCGCCATCTCCGTGTGTCCTGGGGGCAGGGCTGGCACGGCGTGCTGGGGCTGCTGCACTCTGCCTAAGAAGCTTATAGGCAGTTGTTGTATCTCCTTTGGAGAAATTGTAGCAAAAAATGCCAGCCCAGCCAGAGTACTGCCGTTGCCTTGGTGACAACTCTTGTTCCAGTTCCAGTTGCTTTTGTCTCTTACAAATGGCTGGTCACCGTGACGCATATTATAAGACCCAGTGAAAGGCCAGGCGTGGTGGCCCATGCCTGTAATCCCAGCACTCGGGAGGCTGAGGCAGGAGGATTGTTGTGAGTTCAAGACCAGCCTGAGCTACAAAGTGAGCTTAAGGCCAGCCTGAGCTGCATAGTGACACCCTGTCTCAAAAAGACCCAGTGAAAGACAGCCAAACACTCTGCCTCTGTACCACCACTGCAGCCTCACAAAAACCTCCCTCCCTTCCCTGCAAGTCCTGACATTCTGAGGGATTATTCTTAGTCGGTTCCCGTGTGATGTTACATAAATATGTCTCCAAATCCTGGCTATCGTTTTGGTGTTTTTGCTTGTTGTTGCATCTGGTGTGTCAGCTGGGAAGACTGGCCATGCTGACCTCTCTGGTCACTGAGCATGGCTCTGTGGACGGCAAGGACCTCACCACAGGCAGGCATGCCTTTGAGATTTCTCTAGTCCCCGGGGAGATCAGGAGGATTCCTGGCTACTGCTTGAGTGGCTCACCCTAGGGCGCTCTGTCTATCTATCGGCCCGCCTGCCTGCCTGCCTGATTCTGGCAAGACTCCCAAGGGCAACCCAAAGTTTGTCGGGCTTGCTCAACCCAAGCAGGAAAGATTAATCACTTCTCAGTAGTCAGGACCTGTCGCGCGCACCCTCGCCAGCAAGGAAGACGCGACCACTGGTTGTTCTCTCTGCAGTTTATTCAGCCTTCAGCAATCTTCTTCTCCCAGGTAATGGCCCAGAAGGGAAGCCCGTTCATAGCTAAATGCCTTCGGGCACCCAATCCCGAAGTGCCACGTGAGCATTGTCTATAGGTCCAGGTACGCGGAAGCAAGCCACTGTCCTGTCTCGTTGCCTAATATGGAGTTGTTATCCACAGAGAGCTCTCACCCCCCCCCCAGGGGGTGGAAGGCGGAAACCGGCGCCATCTTTAAGGCGCGGTTGCATGCAGCTCTCTACAGTTCCCCCTTTTTTGTTTTAACAACAGGCAAGAGTAGTGGCTTGATCTCTGCTGTGCATTATGAGGCGCAGCTAGACACCTACCCGGGTGTTTTCCACCTAGGGGATGTCAAGCTTTACCCGATACCTTTTTCGCAAAGGTGGGGCATTTTGGCATCGAACCCACATGCAATCAAGTGTGCTCTTCTCGGAACCTTGGGCCCTGGGTCCCGAGTGCAGTGCTTTGCCTCACATCCTGTGTTAATTTTGTTTGTAATGGTGGCCAGCCAGACAGAGGGGGGCTGTCCTGAGTCAATAGCAACGAGAGCTTGGACCAACATGGCCATATCGCGATGCTGGCGAAACCTAACCCGACAAATGCACCACAGGCAAATCAAGGATATCAGCACCGTCAGGGCCAGCTAGAGCTCCCATTCCCACCCACTCTTTCAGGTGATTCATGGCAGTGGAGAACCATGAAAGCAGGCCCTCTGCTAATCCAGCGTCCATCCTTGTCGAGTTCACCGTCACGATGGCCACTCTCAGCTGCTCCACGAGGCCATCAAATTCCCCAGTCCAACTGCCTAAAAGGTAACTGGACAATTGCTTGGACAGATTTGCAGCATGGGTTAAATTCTCATACTGTATGCTACTTAGGCTGTTTAGAGTTTGGGCAGACAAAACAGATTGGCTCATGGCTATGGCGGCAGTGGTAGCTCCTGCAACGGCTAGAAAGATGGCCGTTACTATAGCCGCAGTAAGTCCGAAATCTCTTTTGTGTCTGAAAAGAGTCATAGCATTAGGGGCATCTTGGCCTTTCCTTTTACCCCCTGCTTTTGATCCCTTTTCGCTCTTTGTCTTTTCAGACCTCTCTTTATGTAACTGTTCTAAGGCTGCCTGCCCACTTTCTACCGCTTCACTGCAGCACCAATCTTCCAAACAGCCCCGGATTAATTTCCAAATTGGCCTCACTCCAGCCTTAAGTGTTCCCTGATCATGGGCGTGATCCAAATCGCTCCCTAACTTATCCCAGGTGGGAATAGTAAAATTCCCAGACACTGCAAACCAGGGAGCCACAACATCACACTCCTCAAGGAACCTTTCTAATTTTTTCTTTTTTATTTTTACACGTGTTGAACGTAGCAGCTCCTGTAGAGCCAGAAAAATTGGGCTAGATGCAGGCCCACCCATTCTTAACCTTACTTTCATTTTTAGTCTGCTCGTCAGCCAACTCTTGCTCCCTCTTCATTTACAGAGAGAACGCCCTTACCGGGTTTTCCTGTCACTCTAGGTGACTCCCACGCCCCCCTTTAGCCTTGGGACCGTGGGCTGTTACCCGCTCGAAGCGGACCCCTGCTTACCGCGGGGCTTACTGGTACCACTTGCGCAGAGCTTCAACCAGTCACGGGACTGCAGTTCCCTGTACGGGCCACCACCTGTCGCGCGCACCCTCGCCAGCAAGGAAGACGCGACCACCGGCTGTTCTCTCTGCAGTTTATTCAGCCTTTAACAATGTTCTTCCTTAGGTAGTGGCCCCGAAGGGAAGCCCGCTCATAGCTAAATACCTTCGGGCATCCAATCCCCAAGCGCCACGTGAGCATTGTCTATAGGTCCAGGTACGCGGAAGCAAGCCACTGTCCTGTCTCGTTGCCTAATATGGAGTTGTTATCCACAGAGAGCTCTCACCCCCGAGGGGGTGGAAGGTGGAAACCGGCGCCATATTTAAGGCGCGGTTGCACGCAGCTCTCTACAAGGACCACCTTCAAGGGAAGGGCCCAGTTCCACCAAAAAAAAAAAAAGAAGAAGAAGATTGTTTATACCTGGGGGTAGTCCTGGACGCACATATAACCCAGGTGTGCAGTAAATGCCCTCCCAGCCAGGTGCGCAGTCTCTTAGATGCCCAGGTAATGTTTCCTGTTCAGATCTTGTTGTTCCCACATCTTAGAAACAGTCACTCACTGTGGTCACACTGCATCCGCCAACCCCAAGGGGCAAGCAGTTGCCTCCGAGCATCCTGCTTGCTTATCCCGTGGAAGTCCTGGGCCAACAGAGACCAGGGCCTGGCTTTTTTATCTTTTTTGGAGTACTAGGGATCAAACTTGGGACCTTGCACTTGCCAGGCAGGCACTTATACCACAGAGCTATCTACTCGGCCCCAGAGCCTGACATTATGGGGAACAATTGAATCCTAGTCAGTGTCCATTAACGTTAAATAAATCAACCTCAAATTCTGGGTGTTTTTGCTTGCCTTAGCAAAATGTCTACTGGAATCTGCGGGCCCTGTTTTCTGGGTTTCTTATGCTCTTGCTGTCAGGTTGTAAGAGCTCCTTATACATTCTGGACAAAAGCATTATCAGATATCTGTTTGCAAGCATTTCCCTCAAGTCTGTATTGTCTTTTCATTTTATTAGCATTGTCTTTTTTTTTTTTTTTTTTTTTTTTTTTTTTTTTTTTTTTTTTTTTTTTTTTTTTTTTTTTTTTTTTTTTTTTTTTTTTTTTTTTTTTTTTTTTTTTTGTCTCTTTGAGACGGGGTCTCTCTATGCAGTTCAGGCTGGCCTTAAACTCACTTTGTAGCTCAGGCTGGTCTTGAACTCACAACCATCCTCCTGCCTCAGCCTCCCGAGTGCTGGGATTACAGGCCTGCGCCACCACACCCGGCTTAGCATTGTCTTGGAAGTACAAAAGTTTTATTAAATTTTGATATGGCAGGTGTGGTGGTGCACACCTGCAATCCCAGCCCTCAGAAGGCTGAGGCAGAAGGATTGGTGTGAGTTTGAGACCAACCTGGGGTACATAGTGAATTTAAGGCTAGCCTGAAGTACAAAGCAAGGCCCTGTCTCAAAAAAATTTTTATTAAATTGTGATTCTTTTCTTTATTTAGGCACAGTCTTACTAGGCCCCGGCTGGCCTCAAAGTCACAGCAATCCTCCTGCCTCATCCTCTCTGGCACTGGGATTACATGTGTGCACTATCATGCAGGCTAAATTTTTCTTTTATTAAGGCTTTCATCGCATCTAAAATAGCTTTGTCTTTGTGTGAACTAGGCCCAAAATACACAATAGATGTTGGGAAATGAGAAGAAAATGAAATGGGCATGTGAACATGGGAGTGGGGAGGGGGAAGGAAAAAAGGGAAGAGGAAAAACATAGAAGGCAAACATGGAAACAGCCAGGCGTGGTGGCGCAGGCCTGTAATCCCAGCACTCGGGAGGCTGAGGCAGGAGGATGGTTGTGAGTTCAAGACCAGCCTGAGCTACAAAGTGAGCTTAAGGCCAAAGTGAGCTTAAGGCCAGCCTGAACTGCATAGTGAGACCCTGTCTCAAAAAGACAAAAAGAACATGGAAACAAAGCTCTGTAAAGGAGGGGGAGCAGGGTTGAAGGGCAGGGAGGGGACTGGGGAAAAAAGTAACATATCATGTACAAGTACAAATTCCCTATGATGAATGCTATCTCTACAACATACCTAAAATGTACCAAATAAAACAAATTAAGTGCAAAAAAAATCTTTGCCTAACCTGTGGTTACAAAGGTTTTCTTTTATGTTTTCCTCTGAATGTTTTACAGTTTGTCTTTCACAGTTAGATCTATGATCCAGTAAATTTTTTGTCATAGGATGAAAGAAGTTTAAATTATTTCATTTGTGTGTGTGTGTGCATGTCCACTGGGAGCATAACTGTTTACAGACTACCCTTCCTCATTGAACTGCTCTGGTACTTTTGTCAAAAATCAGTTGAGAGGGGCTGAGGAGATGGCTCAGTGGAATAATTGCTTCCCTGACAAGCACAAGGGACTGAGTTCTATCCCCAGTTCCACAAAAAAATAAAATAAAATAATCAATTGAGGGCTGGTGAATAAATGTGGAGCTGTCAATCTTGAACACAGAACTTCTGTCCCCTTTGTTTTGAGTCATGGCATGTGACTTCAGTGTATAAATTTGTACTTATGTTGCTTACTTAAGTATTTCAGTCTTTTTAATGAATGGAGTGGACCTGCTTTCTTAATTTTACTTCCATATTGTATGGAGTTGATGTTTTGGACCTTGGTCTTGCCTCTGAGGCCTTTTGGTTGCCTGTTGACTGCAGTTGTAATGCTCACGTAGCACCTCCCGCAGGGTTACGCTGTGCATGAAGACAGAGGGACATTTTCCTCCTGCCCAGCTCACGTGACTTTTCTTCCTTCTTCTTTGAGTGCACTGAGGGGACTTTGGTGACTGTGACACATCAAGGTACAGAGCAGCCCTCAGCGGGCGCTCAGCCTGGACCCAGAGGGTGGCACTGCTAGAGACTACCGGTGTGGCTGCTGGGCCAAGAGTTCCAATAGTCCTAGCGTGCTGAGGTATCCACTGTGAGCAGGGCTGCACCTCAGAGGTGAGAGCTTACTGAGCATGTGCAATGCCCAAACCTTTTTTTTTTTGCAGAACTGAAGTTTGAACTCAGGCCCTTGCACTTGCCAGGGAAGCGTTTATTCTACTGAGTCATTTCCCTGGCCCATGCCCAAGTTTTGATCCTGGAAAAAAAAAAAAAAAAACCCATCTTGACTTTGCTAAATGGTTTTACTGAGTCAATCTTGTAATTGTGCTGTATTCTATTAAGGTTATTCAAAACATTAGATTTTTGGGTGTTAAAATGACATTCTGAAATAACACATGATATGTGTTGTTCAATTCTTTTTGCATATATAGTCCAAAGATTTTATTTATTTATGTCTGTTAATTTTCTCTTGTGGCTGGGACAAAATACCTGACACCCAAATTTAAGGAAGGAAAGGTTTATTTGGCTTGCAGTTCATGCAGATTTCAGTCCCTACTCAGCTGGCTCAAGGCAGCGTGGCACATGGCCGACGGCAGGAGTTCTCGCAGCTGGAGCAGAAAGGAGCAAAGGGAGCTCAGCAGCTAGGAGCCCCTCTGCCCCCATTACACGGCCTCCTGGCTCCACCCCAAGGGGTGCGGCATTCGCACCCATAATCTCAGCATTGGAGCACGAACTGTGGAAGCTGCCCCATGACTGCGAGAGGCTTTGGGGGACACCTAGGCACAAACCACAACTAGTTTTCTTGTAGGTAATTAATAGACATTCAACACTCTAACATATTCTAACTCTGTGAAGTGGAATCGCAGTGAAGCTCTGATTTACATTTCTCTATTGACTAAAGGCTTCTTGTCAATGGAAGCTTATTGGCTGCTTGTAGTACCAGGAATAAAACACCCGACCTCGGGCTTGCCATGCAGGTGCTTATGCGGCTGAGCTATCTCCTTGGCTGTAACTATTTAATGTGTTTAGAACAGGGTCTCACTACACAGATGGGACTTGTAGCAATCCTCCTGTTTTTAGCCTCCCAAGTGCTGAGATCACAGGCAAGCGCCCCGCCCCAGTCTCAGTTGCTGTCTCAGCACACCCAGGGGGCAGGGCCGGCATAGCATGCTGGGGACTGAACCCTGGTGTCTGCATCTGCTTAAGCAGGTGCTTTAATCCGCTGAACTGCCTGGCCAGCCCCATGACTACTTATTAATTAATTAATTAATTTTGAGGCAAAGTCTCCCTAAGTTCTCAGTGCTGGCTGAGAACTTTCAATACTCCCGCCTCAGCCTGCCGAGTAGCCAGCACTCCAGGCTGACGCCTGTAGGGGTGTGGTGCTGCTGTGAATGGGGGTGGCCTTGGCATGTCTTTCTCCAGCTCTGGTACCAGGTTAATGTTGATCTCGCAGTATGAACTGGGAAACACGCTGGGTTTTGGAAAGAATTGTAAAGCATTCATGTAAACTTT
The DNA here is from genome assembly GCA_004027165.1 of Ctenomys sociabilis. Taxonomy (NCBI): domain Eukaryota; kingdom Metazoa; phylum Chordata; class Mammalia; order Rodentia; family Ctenomyidae; genus Ctenomys; species Ctenomys sociabilis. The sequence goes on from PVKA01015148.1 coordinate 25,535, forward strand.
AAGTGTTCTGTGTAATTTATTGCTGAAACCAGGGTTGGGGAGATGGCTCAGTAGAATAAGCACTTCCCTGGCAAGCACAATGGGCCTGAGTTCAATCCCTGGTTCAGCCAAAAAAAAAAAAAAAAAAAAAGGGACCAACAGTTTCTCTTTTCTTCCGTTCTTTCTATTTTAGTAAGGGTCCGCAGGGTCTCGCTGTGTAGATCGGACTCCAGTGATTCCACCGTGCTCCGCCTCCCAAGCGCTGGGATTACAGGCATGCGCCTCCCACCCACTCCCAGTCCAAGTCTCAGCGTGCCGGGCGGGCCGCAGGACTTGCCCAGGACCACACCGTTTTACTCGCCTAAGCAGCAAGTTTCTTCTACTATTTTTCTCCAGTTTTTCTGCTGTTTCACCAATTTCCTTAACTTTTTTTTCCTCCCACTTCCTTGAGTTCAGAAACATTGATTTTGAGAGCGCTTTCTTCTCTTCTAACAAAAAAGTCTATAGCTATTAATTTCCAAACATTGTGATGGCTGTTCCCTATACATTTCGATTTACTTAAACTTTTCCACTGAGTTTTTATTGTGAGTTAAGTCATGATTCAGGGTCCCAGGGTAGGACCATCATGTACCCAGATCCCTCTTTACCACCGGGAGACAAACGGAGGACATAGAAACAAGTGGAGCCAGTTCGCTCGGCAGCGGCCCAGGCTGTGACCCAGGACATGGGCAGAGGGGCCTGTGGCTGCGGTACTGCCCGCGGACAGAGCTCGCACCCCTTTTGCAGTCACTGTCTTCCGGCCGGGGCAGTAGTCCGGCGGCTCTGCCCGCAGCTCCTGCTCTGGTCTGACTGGGGAAGCGGCTGCCAGAAGGGCCGCCTGGCCGCTCTTGATCCTGGTGTTGGCGTCTTGAGCCACAGCATGGACTCCCTAACCCACCCTGAAGCAGCAAGCAGCTCAGTGTGAGCCTCGGCTCAGACGCCACTGTCAGACCTGATGTAGTTTTTTGTGTTTGTTTTCATTTGGGCCAAAATATTTCCTAGTTTCTTCTGTGATTTGTCTTTGATCCCTGGTTAATTTATGTGTCACTGTAATTTCTCACATACTTATGGATTTTTAAAATTTACTTTAGTCAGTAATGCAGATTGAATTCAGGGCTACAGCCCCATCCCTCTTTTTTAAAAATTTATTTGGTACAGGGTATTGCTACACAGCTCTGACTCCTAGTAACCCTCCTGTCTTCCAAGCACTGGGATTACAGGCGTGCATCACCATGCCTAGTTTTGCTCAGAGCTGGGCTCGCACGGCATGTGATATTGGGGATCGAACCCAGGTCCTTGGGCTTGCCAGGCAGGTGCTCAGACCACACAGGTATCTCTCTGTCCCATCCCTCTTTATATAAAACATTTTAATTTGGAGAGGGTCTTGCTAAATTGCCAGGCTGGGCTTAAATTTTCAGTCCTCAACCCCCCCAGTAGCTGGTATCGTAGGCACCCAGCAGCATGCCTGGCTTATTTCCATTCCACTGTGGTGAAAAATAGCTTAGCTGGGCACAATGGCACACACCTGACGCCCTTGCAGTTCAGGAGGACTGCAAGTCTTGAGGGCAGCCAGGGGAACTTAATAAGACACTATTTCCAAATAATAATGCAATAAAAATTAAAAAGGGACTGAGGATGTATCTCAGTGGTCTCTGGGTTCAATCCCCAGCACTTAAAAAAAAATTTCTTGAAGCTTGTCTGTCCTGGCCCAAGAACCTGACCCACGTGTGCTGTGTGCTGACAACACACACAGCCTGTCGAGGAGGCCTCCTGCAGATTCACTTGTGTCCACTGCGGCTAGCACCGGCCTTGCTGGCATTCTGCGTTGCTGTTCTACACATTCCTGAGAGCAGTGTTAAGTAGTTTGTGAACTGACTCTCTTCAATTCTGTAAAATTGTGGTTCATGCACTCAGTGTGCACACACAGGTACACACATGCATGCATTGCTGGGGTTGGCCTCTGCACTGAGTTACAGTCCCAGACCTCCTTCTTTTTTTTTTTTTTTTTTTTTTTTTTTTTTTTTTTTTTTGTCTTTTTTTTGAGGCAGGGTCTCACTATGCAGCTCAGGCTGGCCTTAAGCTCACTTTGTAGCTCAGGCTGGTCTTGAACTCACAACAATCCTCCTGCCTCAGCCTCCCGAGTGCTGGGATTACAGGCCTGCGCCACCACGCCCAGCTTTTTTTTTGTCTTTTTGAGACAGGGTCTCACTATGCAGTTTAGGCTGGCCTTAGGCTCACTTTGTAGCTCAGGCTGGTCTCGAACTCACAACAATCCTCCTGCCTCAGCCTTCCAAGTGCTGGGATTACAGGCCTGCGCCACCATGCCCGGCTTTTAATTTTGAAACGGTGTCTCATGAAGTCACAGGTTGCCCAGGCTGAACTCAAACCTGTGCTCACCCTGCCTCAGCCTCTGAGAATGCTGCAATTATAGAATGGTTCATGTGGTTTTTTTAGTTACCCTATTAGGTGTGTGCTTGCTTTCTTTCTTTTTTTTTTTTTTTTTTTTGCAGATCCAGGAATTGAACTCAAGTACTTGTGCTTGCCAGGGAAGCACTCATTCTACTGAGCCATTTCCCCCACCTAGGTGTGTGCTTTCATTGTTGTTTTAAAAGACACAAGTAAGAGAGCCAGCTGCATTGCCCATCACTGGTGACATACACTTGTGAACCTGGAAGGGCTGGAGCCCGTCACTCCTCTTGGGACACTTGCCCTCTGCTCCCTAGAAACTGGTGAGATGCCCAGGACTGTGTGCTCCTCCCGCCCAGGACTGACTTTTCTTTTTCTTCTTAATATAGAATACCTTTATTTAAAACTTCTGGAAAATAAGTTGTATGCGACTGGCATACAGGTTAATGAAAAAAAAAATCTCAAATTGTTGACATGCAGCCTGAGAACAGCGAACCTGGCGTGAACAGAGCACCTTGCCAGACCTGCCCTTCTGACCTGCAGGTGCCTGTCTACTATCGCACCCTTTAAATCCCTTGTGCAACTTACTATACTAGAGACACTTACAAATTCTGATCCACATCTTGGGAAGCTAGGTCCAGGGTCATGAAATACCACGAAGAGCTCACATTCTCAACAGCTCTGTGGTTCTGCTCCCCCAAAGCTGGACTAATCTGCTTAAATATTTCCCGTGGCTACACACAAGACAACAAACCCCAAGGCACCAGGTTACTCACAGAGCTCCAAAGTCCCGCACAGGAAGCTCCCTGTTCAGAGCTACTCCGAGGCACTGGATATGCAAATTCCCTCTCTACTCTTGCTTCACCCCTAGCAGGGCAGGGCAGCTAACGCTAACCCTAAAGGCAGCACTGCCTGCTGCTCTAACCCTGTGGCTGGGCCCACACCCACTCATCGGCCTCCTGTTCGAATCTGTCACTGCAGTGCTCTGAACAGTACAAGAGATGTTTGGATCCTTGGAAACTTTTCTAAGAGTTTAATTGAGTCACTTTGCTTACTTTTGCAACCTTCTCTTGGGTTTTCGATGCTGAATCCTTAACTGGGTCATAACCCTTACAGTATGGCCCAAGCCAATTGAAAGCCATCCTCCTGGTCACTGCAGCATCACTGCACACTAATTTTAAATTTTGTCTGCTTCTTTGCATGTTTTTGAAATCTGAAACAAAAGTTCATGTTAATGCCTTGTTCATGTCCATTTATGGCACTTCAAAAACACTTCTCTCAGTCATAGCTCATACTGGCCTCAAGCTGAAGCTTGTCACACTGTTAACTAAGGTTCCTCCCTGCCTGAAATTCCAGGATACTGACCTCTGAATATGCTAGAGGCAACCTTCCAGGACCCAAGATTGGCCCTGGTCCACATTCTTGTACCCGTTGGTGAGGCCCACCTGGAACCCACTAAAAAGTAGTGGTGGATCCTCCCAGGACAAAAAAAAAAGGCTGATTTGTTTTTTGAGACCCTCATTAACTTAAATTCTGAACCTTCTCAGGGAAGGGTCCAGAACTGGAAATTTGTTCCTCTGTCTAATCTAACTTTGGAGTTAGATGATTTTCAGCTACAGGAAATTCCTTATTACACACTCACAAATACCCTCTATTTTCCCTCTCCAGGTTTTCTTTTTTAAAAAAAATTTGGATATAGTGCCTCACTACATAGCCCAGGTTAGCTTCAAACTCCTGGTGATCCGCCTGCCTCAGCCTCCCATGTACTGAGATCACAGGTATGCACTACCTCACCTGAAAGCTTTGCTCTGTACAAGCTCTAACCCATTCCCTGGGACCCCCAAAACCACTATGAGTGGCTCCCTGGAGGAGGAGGCAGAAAGTGCAGGACCCTCCCCAGCTTTCCAGAATCAACACCTGCACTAAGGGAAGTTTTGTGCCAACTGGGGGTGAGGGCTGAAAAACACTGGGATGGACTCCAACATTTTCATTTTTGCTGTTCCAGGTTCTCAGAAACTTCCACTGCTTTGTCTTTCAAAGTAGTAACAGTATTTTTTGACAGTGAATTCTTTTCCAGGCAGGTTGTTGTTATACAGTTCAGGCTGGCCTCAAACTTGCCTAGATCTTTCTGCCTCAGTCTCGAATGGTAAGATTATAGACATACACTGCTACACCTGGCTCAATAGTTTTTTGAAATAGGGTATCACTGTGTAGTTTAGGCTCACCTAGAACTCACTAAGCGCAGCCTCACGGCAATCTTCCTGCCTCAGCCTCCCAAATGTTGGGACTGTAGGTGTGTGCCACCACACCCAGCTCCAGTAGTACTTTTTATTTCTCTAGGTATCTTGGTTTGCCTTATATAATAAGCTGTTAGAGCCAAATAGCTCAGCGGACTAAAATGCCTACAAGCAGGCGCAGGGGCCAGGGATTCAACCGGGGCCTGCTGAGCGGGCCCCACCCCTCTGGCGTGCAGAGACAGCAATTGAGACTGGGTGTGGTAGCGCACCTTTAATCCCAGCACTTGGGAGCTGTAAACAGTTCAAGCTACGCATGTCCTAAATGCAAAAAAAAAAAAAAAAAAAAAAAAAAAAGGCTTTGGGGGTTTCTTTCCAGCCTGGGAGGGGATAAGAAGCTCTTCTCCACAGCTGCTAGGCAATTTTGCAGCTGTCTGCTAAGCCTCTCAATGCAAGAGCAGCAAGAACTGAAAATGTGGTAGCACTTACACTGGGCAATCATTGAAGGCCATAGAGTCCCTATTACTTTATGACCAAATTATCAGGATGACTGCATCTTATCTGCTTATGGGACAGCAACCCAGGACAGTGACACGAGTCGTGTTCCCACTCAGCCTCAATGTGCGCACCAAACACTGCATTGGCGACGCCTCACTGTTACCTCCCCGCAGGGCTCTCCCTGGCCCCTCCACACCAACTCCCATAAGCCTTAGGCCCAGACCGTGCTGGCCTGGGAGGGGATAAGAAGCTCTTTTCCATAACTGCTAGGCAGTGGAGATCGCCTCTCTCTGCTCCCATGGATGGGCATCCCGGAATGAACACCAGAGCCCCGACTGGCCTCCGAGGCAGGTGCAGTTGCTGACGAGCACGGATGCCGAGGGAGTAGGCCACCCTAGCGGGCCTGAGAAATCCTTCGCGCTCGTGTTCAGCTCTCCATTGCGGTGTGGGGACCCGAGGCCAACAGGGGGTCAGGAGCCTCCAGCACCCTCGGGTGCCACCCTCTCCCTGGTGACGCGGGCGCAGCGTCTGTGGGCTTCGCCGTGTCGGAGCTGAGAGGTGCGTGGAAGGAGATGGCAGACACCTCGCAGGGACGGGTCAGGAGGCCTGCGGGATTTGGTGCCCGCACGGCCGGGCGGGCACAAGACGAACCCGCGTCATGGGATCCAGGGGGCGGGGCGTGGTGGGCTCAGATCTGCGGGCGGAGTCAAGGCGTGTGGCTGACTCGTGGCGCACGAGACTCGACCTGATTTCCGCGTGGGCCTCGCAAGAGCCTCGCCGGCCCAGGAACCTTGGCCGTCCGTGCGGCCTCGATAGGACAGCGGGGCTCCGCGCAGGAGTGGAAGAACACACCCGCGCCACCGCCCTAGAGTCTGCAGGTACCGCCAGCGCACAGGGCGCTGCGAAGACACAGAATGCAAGGTCCAGGCAAAGATCAGTTCCGGAAGCTCTAGAGCGGCGTGACCTGCTCTTCAGAACCCGGACGCAAACAAAATTACGTAGGCTGAAGCGGCAACGTTCAGCACGTAAACGACGTGCGTGAGAATCGTGCGCACTGTACCGCGCGGCAGCAGGGCGCACGCTCAGAGCGTCGCGACGAGCAGGGCGCGTGCGCAGACTGCCGGCAGGGAGGGCGCATGCGCACTCGGGTGCGGGGCCATGGGCGGGGTGTGGGTTGTTCCGCGATGGCGGTCCCGGGTTCGCTTCGGACTCTGGCTTCCTGAAGCCGCAAGCGAGCGGGCTCTCGAAGGCCGGCAGCGTCGCCATGTACCCCCCGCCGCCGCCGGCGCCTCACCGGGACTTCATCTCGGTGACGCTGAGCTTAGGCGAGAGCTACGATAACAACAAGAGCCGGCGGCGGCGCTCGTGTTGGAGGGTGAGGCAGAGTGGTGCTGCGCCGTCCTCCCGGGGGCGGGCACTGCGCGGGGCGCGGAGCGGAGCGCGGGGCTTCCACAATCCTCGAAAGGCCCTGGCGCCGCCCGACCCCTGTGCGGTAACCCCGAGTCCTTCAGTACAACACTAATACACTCCACTTAGTCCTGTGCTGGGTTATTCGTGCTAGTTGATACTGAAGGTCGCGTAGGCAAAATAGGCCAGGTACTCGGCGATGTCTGCCCGGGGCCAGGTCACAGGCATCGCAGGAGTCATTTTGTAGCGTCCAGGCAACCGGGGAAGAAACGTCTCTGCGTGGTTTTCACTGGTAGTGCCCTGGAGCCCTAAGTCCTGCCACCTGCGGTGCCGTCCAGCAGCGCAAACCCTGCCGACCCAGAGCTTTTCCGAACGCAGAACAGATACTGCCGACCTGTGGGTCCTTTCTGAAGAATTTGCTGGCCTCCCTGCATCTGTGATAATGAAAGAGGTTCAGTTGTTACGGTTTCAGTAAGAAATGTCATTCTCTGCCCTTTCCCTAGAAATGGAAGCAGCTGTCGAGATTACAACGGAACGTGATTCTCTTCCTGTTGGCCTTTCTGGTCCTATGTGCATTCCTGTCCTACACCCACTTGTCCAACCAGTGGAAAGGTACCAGAAACACCAGGAGCACCTAAGGCTACTTGGACTAAGGGAAAATGCAGTCACACAGTCCACTGTGACAGCTCCAGGCGGCATGTCTGGCCACAAGGTGGCAGGAAGTGCGGAGGGGTAGGAAGAGGGAGCGGTGAGCAGCCTCCCGACTGGCACACAGATGAAGGCTGTGCTGCATAGCTGCAGTCTGGTTATCTGGGGTCAGCACTGCTGTCCCTAGCCTCTCCTTCAGAGAAGGTCAAGCATGAGCTTGAATACTGAGTCCTGACCACTCCTTTACTGCTCTAGCACCTAGTGCCATGTGTTGAAGAAGCCTGGCAGACTTCTGGGGAGGACAGAGAGCCACTCCCAAACTTCTCTAAGCTGGTTGCCACTAGGGGAAGCCTTGGTTTTCTGCAGGTTTGCAGACAGACTGTCAATTGACACTGTGTTGTATTCTGTGGAATAGACAGTCTAGGGGAAACCTTTAGGGGGGTGCATAGGGGCACACTGCAGAGGCTTTGAAAACTATGGGATTCCTTCTTGCCAGTCTCAAATCCATGAATCCTCAGAGCCCACCTGTGTAACCCTCCTGTGTGAGCCTCTGTCAGCCTCCCGAGGGCTGTTGGCCCTGTTGAGATGAAGGGTTCTCTCTGCAGCTCTAGGTGGCAGCCCCACAGAAGGGGAGAGGCTGAGGGTGGAAGTGCCTGGACCGAAACCCGCAAACCCGCCCGTTTTACCAGCTCCTCAGAAGGCAGACACCAGGCCAGAGGAGATGTTCACGATGTTTCCTCAGGTACCTGCAGTTAGTGCTCTGTGGAGTCAAGGCTCTGGCCTGAGCATTCTAGGGTATGTGGTACTGCCTCAGGCAGGCCGGATACAACTCCTGTCCTGCTGCACATACTGCATATTTCCCCTCACAAGCCCTTGTCCTGGGCTGGCTGCATGAGTGCTGGGGAGGAGAGGCACAGTCGCCTGTGTTACCTAAGGCCCCCACTGTGGCTGGCTCCTGTCTTAGGTGCTTGCTATATAGTGATGAAGACCTGTCTTGTCTTGGGATTGTAAGTTAAGAGGAAAGACAGTGAGAGCAGCACACAGAATCAGGCTGGTGGTGTAAGCTGTAGGTTGTGACTGGAAAGGACAGGAGTTGGGAAACAGGAAGGAGCAGGTGCTGTGGGCTGAGGCAGCCCCCTGAGGACGCCACTGGTGGGCTAAGAAGCCCATTTGTGGTCAGGATGGGCAGAGCAGGACTAAGCCCCTGACACTACCCAAGCAAGGAGAAGCAGCAGCTGTATTTCCAGAAATGAAATTCCCACAGGGCTGAGTCAGGGAGCAGGTGTCTGAGGGGGTGAAAGCATCATGGAAATATCACCCAGAAGTATCAGAAAACTTGGCCAGAGGACATGTGTGTTGGCTTGAAGCCACATGGTGAGTGGGCATGCGATGTTGGGGCCTCAGGAGGGCAGGATGCAGGAAGAACAGGGTTGTGGACACTTTGGGGACCCTCGTGATGGAAGAACACTCATGGGACAGGGATGGCAGGTGGACAGAAGGTCCTGGGCAAGGTGAGGGCTGAGGTGAGAGTCTCATGACATGGCGATAATACTAGGCCCTGTTCTGCTAGTGGTACCTGGGAGGCAGTGGGGCCCATCTGTGGGCACGTGCACCAGGGTCCCCAGTGGAGGTGGTGCATATTGTCTCAGCCTGGGGTACCGGGCTGGGACATTTGGGGTGTGGGAGTAGAGAGCATGGAGTTCAGAAATGGGACAGAGGCAGCAAAAGAGCCAGCAGCAAGCATATGAGTGAGGCTGGCTGGGAAAAGCAGGGGCTCACCCAGTGTCTGCTCCGCACCCTTCGGCCTTGGATGTTGATCATTGCTATCCACGTGGCCAAGTGTGCCCGGCTGACATGGCCTCAAGGCTTCCCTTACAGGCAAGTCCTGGGTGCCTAAGCACTTGCAGCTGGAGAAAGCTGCTTCCCAGGGTGGCTCCCAACCTGGGAGTAGCCTGGGCCCTTCCCATTGCTCAGGGGTTGAGGCTTAGAGGGTCTGTTGGTGAGTTCGAGGCCACTATCACTTCAGGTGGGCTGTTGTTCTTTCTGCCTGAGAGAGGTTGTCATCTTCAAATTTCTGGACGTTCTGCCCAGGTGACAGGAAGTGCAGAACAGCAGGAAGAAGTTACAGGTCTGCTGAGGACAGTAACATCTTTGTAGCTGAGCCATGTCTGGTTATACCCATGGTGGCAGAGGCTGGATTTGGAAGGCCAGGGCAGCCCTACTGCGTGGCACGTGGTGCTCAGCTTTGGAAGGGGCCACAGTGCAATGCTGTGGGGCGCAGAGCATGTGTTGGATGAGCTCTGTGCACAGAGTTGTTTTCCTGGAGAGGCTGACAGTCCAAGGGCCTCTCTGAAGCACACACTGAGTTGGTTTTAGCTTGTGCTTGGAGGCAGCTGTGTGCGCTCTGCACTCCCTGACACCTGGGTGGAACATCTAGCAATCTGAAAATGTAGCCTCTCTCAAGCAGAAAGAATAACACCCCACCTGAAGTGACGGCAGCCACACGAGTCCTGTTGCATTTCCCATCAGGCATGACTGCCAGCTGGGTGGCTGGGGCGTGGGTGTCCTGAGGATTCCTTCACCTGCTGCTGTGGAATGACTTGAGGACAGGGTGGGACACCCCTCGGCTGGTGGCAGGCCTAGGTCCTTGGTCTGCCAACCATGATCACATGAGCCAGGTGTGGTGGCTCATGCCCGTAGTCCCAGCACCTGGGAGACTGAGGCAGGAGGATCATTGTGATTTCGAGACCAGCTGGAGCTACAGTGAGTGCAAGGCCAGTCTGAACTTGAGACCCTGTCTGAAAAAGACAAAGAAGCTGTACCTGTAAGCAGGTGAGCTGTTCTTATTTTAACTTTTTTTATGTTGTCGTTGTTTGTCTTTTTGAGACAGGGCCTCACTATGTAGTTCAGGCTGGCTTTGCGCTCACTTTGTAGCAGCCTGGGCTGATCTTGAACTTGCAACGTGTGGCTCCTTTTTGTCCAGAAATCTCGGAAGCATATCCGTCGAGGACGGCCCCGTCTGCAGATCCGCGCCCCTGATATAGACTCGAAGGACAGGACACAGGGTGAGGATAAGGAGCAGGGGCCTGCCCCACGGGCCGCTCAGCAGGAAGAGACTCCACAGCGGACAACCGTCAGGTACTGAGAGCGGGGCGTACGAGCAAGTCTGACTTTTCAGTAACAGGCTGGCACAGGCCTTCACAGGCCCCTGGCGTCTCGTCCGCACTGCACTTCTCCGGGATGTAGAGTCTGGTCAAGTTGTCTTCATTGAGATTTAATTATGCAGACACGTTTCTTTTTTGAGATGGGTCTCTAGTTCATTCAGACTGGCCTGGAACTCATTCTGCAGCCAGGCCAAAGTGGCCTTGAGCTCCTGGCAGACCTTCTGCCTTAGCCTCCTGAGTGCTGGGCCAATCCCATTTTTAAGGCTAGCGGTTTGAGCCATTCCTGTTTGTGACCCCTGCTCTCGGTGGCTTTGATGTAGTAGGAATAGGGCCAAGAGTGGGAGTGAGGCTCAGGCCTGCCCCAGGTGGCAGGTGACTGACAGATGGACAACTGCTCGCTAGCCCCTCCCTCCTACACCCCCTGACCAGGCAGGGAGCAGAGGCCAAGGGCTAGACGCTCACACCTGCCAGCCTGTTCGGCGTCCAGGGCTCAGCATCCCCCTGATGCCGCCAGAGGCACCAGCCACATTACTGCTTGACGTTTACTGGAAATGGTCATGGCTGAGGCACAGGCCCTACAGCCTCTCCGGAGCAGTGTCCAAGGCAGGCCAGGTAAGGGCATGGGAGCCCCTATCTGTGGATGGAAAGGGGCGACTTCCAGAGGCAAGGGTACTTACACATCCAAGACGTGGTCCCCGTGGAATCAGGATGCATCAAGCTGGCTCGGGTTTCCCGAGAGATGCTGTGGCCCAGCCGCCATAGGCCTTGCTTCAGTGAGGGTTCTGCCTCTCCTGTCCACTGGCCTAGGACAGACCCACAGCAGGGACTGAGAGGGGCTTCCATGTTGGGTTGGGACAGTACACAGAGCAGTTAGACAGCTTGGAAGCCCTTGTCTGGATCCACTGCTTCCCTCTTCGTGGTCCTCCCAAGCACTGCTCCTTGCAAGCGCTCCTTGCATTCCACTTTCTGAACTCAGGGTCCTCTGCGTTAGAGCAGCCCTAGCAGTACCCTTCCACAGGCAGTCGCCCTTGCTGGAGCCATTGAGACTGACTGACTTTGCCAGTTTCCCTGTCTACCTGTGACTGGGGCACCTTCAGAGTTGGCATCCACTGGGCACGGGTTGGGGTTCATAACAGGCAAAGCCTGACAGCCCTCCGCTCTCTTGCAGCTGGAGGGGAGCAGTGATCGAGCTGGAGCAGAGCAATGAGCACCTTTCAAGACGAGCAGCCGCCCCCTTCATGCCCTCTGTGCCCGCAGCCAGGATGCAGAAGGACCCTGGTGAGGAACCACTACTGCCCACCTCCCAGTCCTAAGCTCAGTTTGCCCCTCGGCCTCCTGGTGGCAGTCTTGACACCATCTGCATGCCCGCAGCAGGAACTTTACTGCAGCCTATGCTGGGTTTGGGAGGTTTCATTTCATTGCTCCATGTTTGGGCCGGGTTGCCCCTTGGATCCTTGGGCACAGGACTGTCCCTTTGCATGTCCCCTGCACCCGTGGAGTCCTTGTGTGGCAGCTCTGTGTGTGGCTGGCCTCCTGTTCTCACCACGCCCTGTGAGGTGCAAGCACCTCCACGGCCCCATCTGTAGCCGGGGAGTGGCCCAGTCCTGATCCTGAGCAGCACCTGCTGTGCTGCCATCACTGCCTCCACAGGCTCAGGGGCACAACGGTCATGTGGGGTTGCTGTGGCCTCGGGCACTGGCTGACAGGATGGGTGTATAGCCAAGGACCTGTTTGCTGTCCACGTTCATGTGATGCTCTGTGAGCCCCAGGGTGCATGTTTGTTTTTTTGTGGGGGTAGTGTCTGTTCCCCTACACCAGACACCCTTGTGGCCTGAAAGGCTGTGTCTGCCCACCCCATGGGGAACCCCAGTGCTTTGGCATGTTGCGGCCCCTTGGCCCCCCCAGAATCACTACTTGGCACCCCTTGCTTCTCTGCTCCACATACACCCCAGCTACGTCCCTCCCTCCATGCTCCCCTGGGACCACAAAGGACCCCTCCAGGATGTCTTGTGGGCCCCAGAAGCTGCAGTGTCCTCACTGCCTGTGCTATGCCCTCCAGGCCCCCCAAATGCGCGCCAGAAAGGGGTGATCGAGGCCTTCCTCCATGCATGGAAAGGATACCGCAAGTTCTCTTGGGGGCATGACGAGCTGAAGCCCGTATCCAGGTCCTTCAGCGAGTGGTTTGGCTTGGGCCTCACCTTGATCGATGCCCTGGATACCATGTGGATCCTTGGTCTGAGGAAAGGTACTGGTGAGCTTGGTCCTGAGCAGCGTGACGCTGCTGTTGCCCTCTGGCCTTGGGTTGTGCCTTCCCGGGCATGGGAAGTGATATGCTCCTTGTGGTCAGGTCCTTCCTAGTGCCTGCCGTCCAGGGCCCAGACTGAATGGCCATTCCCCAGCCTCCTGGAAAGCTAATGGTGGACACAGAAGGGGCTGCGCAGTAGACATCTCCAGCCTGTTCTGCAGGGGGCGAGAAGCCCTGATCTCTAGGGCGTCCTCCTGAAGCTCCTGGTTCGGCTAACTGGGCAGGGACCTTGGTCTTTCCAGAATTGGTAGTAAAATACTTACTTGGTAGCTTAACAGCTTTGAGGGCCACCAGTGACTCACTCAGATGTTGCAGCGTAGTGCTTACGGGCCCACCTGCTGTGTTGTCCTGTCCTGTCCTGTCTGTGTGGTAACACACTCTGGGTTACCCTTAGGTGCAGTGGGCCTTGTCACTGCAGGAATACTTCTCTCAGGAGAAACATGGAAGATGCAGGAGAGGGACAGATTATGAGTCTGCTCCAGAACCCTGCTTTTGTTACAGAATTTGAAGAAGCCAGGAAGTGGGTGTCAACAAAGCTCAACTTTGAGAAGGACGTGGATGTCAACCTGTTTGAGAGCACCATCCGCATTCTGGGGGGCCTGCTGAGCACCTACCACCTGTCAGGGGATAGCCTGTTCCTGCGGAAAGCTGTGAGTGTCTCTCACAGGCCACGGCCTTCCTGCCCCTCCGTTAGAGGGAGCCTGTCAGGGTGTTTCTTCAAGATTTTTCTCTCAGTGCTTCTGTCTCTTCTGTCTGTGGGTCTGTGCCCCCCACAGCACTGTTTCCCTCCATGGTGCCCTCAGGGAGAGCTGCTTGGCACTGCCCAGAGCTTGTTTGCCCCCTGTGGGCTTGGGAGACCACTGAGCCACATCTCCCCACTTTGGGACCTGGAGCTCTGACCCTCTGCTCTGCTCTTATGCCAGGAAGACTTCGGAACGCGGCTGATGCCTGCCTTCTCCACGCCCTCCAAGATCCCGTACTCAGACGTGAACATTGGCACTGGAGTTGCGCACCCTCCCCGGTGGACCTCAGACAGCACAGTAGCTGAGGTTACGAGCATTCAGCTGGAGTTCCGGGAGCTCTCGCGCCTCACCGGGGCTAAGCACTTCCAGGTGGGGACACGAGGGCAGTGCGCGCGTGTGTGTCTGTGTGCGGTGCTTGATTTTGTTATTACTGTTTTTTGTTTTTGTCTTAACTGCAAGAAAGCACACGCAGAACTTGCCTTCTTAAGCAGTTTTGGTTGTGTGGTCCTTTGGCTTGCAGTATGCTGCAGGACTTCGTGGCCACCACCGCCAGCCATCTCTGTGGCTGTCTTGTGTGAAACTTGAGTTATTAAAAACCCACATTCCTCTCCTGGGCCCCACAATTCTGTCGATTATGTCAGTTATGCCTCATTGTCTGTCAGGTGTTGGGCTTTTTAAAAAATAATTTTGGTACCCCAAGTCAAACTCAGGGCCTTGCACTTGCCAGGCAGACACTAACCTGGAGAGCTGTGTCCCTGACCCTGATGTGCTGAGCTCTTTAAGCATAGAATCTCGCAGCACTGGTCCTTTGGCGCCTGGCCCCTTGCCACATTGCTGTGTGCTGTGGTGCAGTCCTGCGTCCCTCACCTGGGCACGGCATGCTAGGCTGCTCATCCTCTCTGAGCTGCTTTCAATTCAGCTGTGGTGACTGAGCCTGCCCAGAGACAGGCGCACACATGGCTGCTGTCGGGCCTGCACTCAGGTGTTGGCGGTTCTCTGGTCCCACGGTGAGCCAGCCTGCTTTCCCACGTGGTCGTGCCCTTCCACCACCACCACCCCTCGCAGGGCCCAGGCCTTTCACTTCCTTCATATCTCCATTAGTTCTTGTTCTTCGTGTTTTCATGGTAGCCAGCCTCATGGTGTGGGGTGACATCTCATGATGGTCTTGACACCACAGCAGTGACATCGACCACCTCTTTGTTTCTTCTCTGGAGGAATGTCATTTCAGTTGTCCCCTTGGGTAGCCAGGGATGGAAGCCAGGACCCGGTGCACAACCATATCATTGAGGTTTCTGCTCAGTGTTCACAGGCAGCTGGGGGTGTTGTCCTTTGTCATGGTCTTCGTATGGCTCTGGGATGGGCGGTGCTGGCCTCATAGACTGTTAGGCAGCTTTCTGCAGACCGCTGAGGAGGTTCCCCGCAGTAACCCCTCCCTGTTGCAGGAGGCCGTGGAGAATGTGACGAGGCACATCCACTCCCTATCTGGGAAGAAGGACGGGCTGGTGCCCATGTTCATCAACACGCACAGCGGCCTCTTCACCCACCTGGGCGTGTTCACCCTGGGTGCCAGGGCTGACAGCTACTATGAGTACCTGCTGAAGCAGTGGATCCAGGGCGGGAAGACAGATACACAGTGAGGCCCTTTCTGCTGCCCGTGGGCCAGGTCCCTGGTCCTCTTGCCCCTGCCCTGTCAGGCACCTGCAGCAGTGCAGGTTGGGTATGAACCTGTCCCCACTGTGCCCTCCTGGGTGAGGGACCACCCTGGGCTGTGTGTGTGGCATCTGAACAGGTGGCCCAGCGCTCAACTTGGGCACTGGCATGGCCAGGCGAAGCTGACTTGCTGGTGTCCACAGGCTGTTGGAAGACTACCTTGCAGCCATCAAGGGGATCAAAGCACATCTGCTGCGCCACTCCGAGCCCAGGAAGCTCGCCTTTATTGGGGAGCTCACCCACGGCCGCTTTAGTGCCAAGATGGTGAGTCACATGGGCTCCCCTGGGCTAGCAGGGCCTTTCTTGGTGGCCTCCGAGGCTCCTGAGTCTGCATGGGAAGAACAAAGACCTTGGGCCGAGAGATGTGAGCGCTGTGGGGTGGACTTGTGCTGCCGACACACTGACGCGCCAACATGCCAGGGGCACATGAGGCCCCGGGGCCAGTTATCCTGCCTAGATGGCTCCTTCAGGTGCCTGGCAGGCAGCTATGGCTGAGGGACCCAGGAGCTCCCAGGCAGATGCTGGGCCTGGACCCTACCTTAACCATTTGGTGCCCCTACCCCTGCTGGGGGATGCTCTCCCCAAAGGTGGGCTGAGCAGGCCGTAGGGCGGGCCAGCAAGACCTGGATCCAGTTGTGAGGAGCCCCTGTGATTCCAGGACCACCTGGTGTGCTTCCTGCCAGGGACGCTGGCCCTGGGTGTCCACCATGGCCTGCCCACTGAGCACATGGAGCTGGCCCTGGCGCTCATGGAGACCTGCTACCAGATGAACCGCCAGATGGAGACCGGGCTGAGCCCTGAGATCGCCCACTTCAATACCTTCTCCCAGCCCGACCTGAAGGATGTGGTGGTCAAGGTGCACCTAGGGGGCCGCACTTGGGTGGGGCTGGCACCCGAGAGCTCGGTTGTGCCCTGAGCACCCCCTCTGTCCCCAGCCAGCAGACAGGCACAACCTGCTGCGCCCCGAGACTGTAGAGAGCCTGTTCTACCTGTACCGTGTCACAGGGGACCGCAAGTACCAGGACTGGGGCTGGGAGATCCTACAAAGCTTCAACAAGTACACGCGGGTGAGTGTTGGCCCCACATCATGAATGCTGGCTGCAGCCCAGCTGGGTGCCCCAGAGCTCTGGTGGGCTGCACCCTGGGGTGCTACTGGGCGGGCAGGGCAGGCTGGGCCTCTGGCTGCACCTCCGCTGTGCACAGCCTGGCGGGGGCGTGCCTATGGCTGCCCATGCCTTTCTGGGAGGAGTCCCCACTCTGTTCCATACCTGTTGCTCACCGCAATACAACCACCCATGCTCTGACCCAGTTGCTGGCTCTCTGCATGCTGGCCTGGGCCTGGGGCTTCCTCCAGCAGCCCCTGCCCTTTCCCCACTGGTGTGCGGCACCAGGCCCTAGAGACCCCTTAGTCCAGGCACTGAATCCCCAAGTCTACATTGGAGCCAGAGCCAGGGGTGGCATCTGTAGCAGGTGGCCACACTGAGGCCCAGGCTGTCACGCAGGTCCGCTCGGGTGGCTATTCTTCCATCAACAATGTCCAGAGCACCCAGAAGCCGGAGCCCAGAGACAAAATGGAGAGCTTCTTCCTGGGCGAGACACTCAAGTACCTCTACCTGTTGTTTTCCGATGATCGAGACTTGCTCAGCCTGGATCATTACGTGTTCAACACTGAGGCCCACCCCCTGCCCATCTGGAGCCCTGCGTAGGGGTGACTCCTGGCCCGGGCCTGCAAGGAGGGAAGCAGCTGCCTTCCAGGGCCTTGGGTGTTTTCAAAGTGCCCGTATGGTGGCAGTAGGCAGCTGCTAAGTGTCCATGTGTTCCTGGCCATTGTCTCTGCCTGGACCAGCAGGCACTGGGTTCAGAGCAACCAGTCCATGGGAGCCTCTGGCTTCATCCTCGACAACACTCAAACCCTCAGTCCTGACACCTGTCCATTGTCCATCCCGTTGCTGGGAGCTGTGTGCTGGGCCCTGGGCCGCTTCAGCGTCATGTGCTCTGCAAGGAGCCAGGTGGCAGCCTGTAGAGCAGCTGAGCCTCCACTGAGCGAGCAAGTGCAGGGTGTTCTGCCCCAAGGGTCCGGCCACCATGGACCCTGCTGTGCTGTTTACATGTTGGACTCAGGGATCCTCCTGGCTGCTCTGCAGGGCCCAGGCTGCAAGGTGGGATGAAACTTCCCCACTTGGTAAGGTCAGTGCAGGTGGGAAGAGGCCTGTGGAGGTCCCTGGCCCCGCATCTCACACAGGGCTGCTTCCTGCTGCAGAGGAGGACCCTCGCCCTGGGCAGCACCCTGTGGCCAGCTCAGGCGGTACCTGTGCCACACCTGCCTGGAGTGGGGTCTTTGTGCCTTCGTATGGTCCTCTTCCTGGGCATCATGTCAGGGGCAACACCCCTCCTCCTCCAGGCTGGGGCACTCCTGAGGGAAGCACAACTTATTCCTATGTGACCCTGAGAAGCCTGTGTATGGGGAGGTCCCTTTTCCTGAAAGCCAGAGTATAGGCAGCACAGGGCAGGGTGCCTGAACAAGGCTTCTGCTTGACATGCTCCTCCAGACCCAGCTTCTGAGGTGGGGCAGGACTTGTCCTCCAGCCACCTATGGCTTGGTGTCCTGGTGGCAGCCCCATTATTCCTCGGACAGAAAGTGCCCAGAGGCTTCCTCTGAGACTCCTGCCTTTAAGGCGTCTGGGGAAGGACGGTAGATGTGTCTCCTGCCTTCCCCGCACGGAGTGGCTGGCTGAGCCCTCCTCAGTGGGCAGCTAGGACCCACGTTCCTCTGGTGTACTGCCTTACAGGTGTGCCGAGGGCAGGGCCGGCTGGGGCTGGGGCTGGGGCTGGGACCAACTGGAGAGCTCGTCTGCTGTGCAGGGAGCCAGTGCAGGCCAGGGGCCGTGGGCCCCACTCTGCAGCACTGGCCTCATGCCGACACCGACCTCAGCACTGAGAAGTCTGTGCTTTATTAAATGTTTATTGGTTCAGCAGGTATGTGCAGTGTCTGCCCCACCTTGGGGCCTTAAAAGGGCAGGAAGGGTATGCCTAGCGTGGCCCCACGTGTCTACCCAGCCACCTCCCTTGTACTCCAGAGGCCCTGCACTGAGTTGGTCACTGTGATTCCCCAGGGAACCCGTGGGTCCCCTCAGTCCTGCAGGCCTTGGTGGGGGGACGACTGCCCCTGCTGACGCCTGGCTGCCTTTACCCACTCCCCAATGAGGCTGGCCTCCAGCTTGCGCACCTCCACAACAGACGCAGGGTCCTCTGGGTGAGACGCTCTGTAAGCAGCAAAGGGTCACTGAGCATGGGGCCTGAGACATGAGCCCGTCCAGCCCAGCCTAGCCTGCCGCCCAGCTCAGAGGACAGAGGGGCTACTCCACTGACCTGAGGTCTAGGTGATGGGCTCCACCCCGCACGGTGACTGCAACCACAGACTCACTAAGGTTACTGTGTATCTGTGGGCAGCAGGGGGACCTCCCATCAGGTGGGGTCCACCATAGCAAAAGCAATGACATGGGGCAGCTGAAGCCTCAGAAGTCCCAGTGGAAAGGAAAGGTCACAGAGGCAGACATGAGCCACAGTAAACAATCAGGAAAGTGGGAGAGGAAATGGGGCTCAGAGCACAATGGGGAAGAGCCCACGCACAAAGGCAGAGGTAAGGCGGGTTCTTGACGGAGGCTGGCAGTGGGGAGCCCTCCCAGCCGAGACTCACCCCACCACCAGCCCAGGGGTCCAGGTCGCCATTGGAAAAGATGATGTTGCTGGCAGCCTTGAGGTCTACAGGGACATAGCAAGGGCAGTGAGGGGCTGCTGGTATTCATCTAGAGCCGAGTAGGGCAAAGCTGGCACAAGCCTTACCGCTGCCCCCAAAGCTGGCCTGCAGCCAGCCGGGCCGGGGCCACACTCCCCATGTGTCCAGGCAATACTGCTGGCGCACCTCCTCGGTGAACAGGAGAACGGGGAACATGTCGGTCACATTGTTGCTGTTGAACGTCAGGTTAATCTCGGTGCAAGCCTAGGGGAGACGTGAGGTCAAGCAATAGCACACTCCCGCCCTACCTTACCAGCCCAGATCACCCAAGCCCAAATACCTGGTAGTCCCAGGCCTGGGCATCAGGGCCAGTGCCACAGCCAGTGGGGTCAGCACAGCTGTGGTATAGCTGGTAGATGTCGTAGCAGTGCTCCGTGCCAGAGGAGTTATAGACCAGCCCTGGGGAGGAGGGGTGTGGGACAGAAGCCACTACCCTGTTATGGACCCCTGGGCTGGTGATGGGGTGAGTCTCGGCTGGAGGGGCACTACTCTGTTCCCCCTCAGAAGAACCTTCAGGGGGTGGGCTCTGCCATCAGCTATGGCCTGGCAGCAAGGGAAGCCCAGTGGGACCTCATGCCCTGCTACACTCCATCCCTGCCTACCCAGCCCCTGCCCAGGTGGCAGGGAGTAGAACAAGGGGAGCACAAAGCCCAGGCCCGGGCAGTTGCTCCTTGCCTGCCAGGCCCTGCCAATGCCAGTGTCCCACACTTGCCCCACACACAGCGGGCCAACCTGCCAGTGCTCGAAGTCCCGCGATCCTCTGAGCCTTGCTCAGCAGCTGGTCACAGCCGGCCTGGTTGGAGAGACCACAGCATGCCTCACCCGAGGCCCTTCCAGCTCCACTCTCGCTGCCCCCCAAGAGGGCTGGGGCTGTCAGCGGCCTCCCCAGGCAAGGGACCTCACTTTAACAGGGTTGGCGGGCAGATGGGCCAAGAAGTCAGTTGGGTATGGGTAGTCCATCATGGCCAGCACAGTGAAGGCGTTCCGAGTAAACATGAAGAGCTGCGTCAGGTCCCCCGGACCCGAGAGTGACTGACAGGTCCCGAACTCCTGGCTAATCTGATCATAGGCTGCAGGAAAGGGGCAGAAGTAGCGGCTATGGGCACGTGGGGGCAGCAGGTGGGGGTATCTCTGTCTCACCTCCTAGCAGAAACAGGTCCTTGATCTGCTGGAAGGCATCGCGCACAGCCTGGGCACACTTGGGGCTCTGGATGTAGAAGTCCTAGAGAGGATACAGCAGTTGCCATAGCTCATAGCTGGATTAGCCTGGGGCACCCCCAGATTGCCACTCACCACTGTGACGTCCCGGAAGAACTGGTAGGAATCGCCAAGGCCTGCGACTGCTACGACGGGCGCACTGGCCGCCAGTGCGCCCGCCACTAAGTGGGGGTACTTCATCCTCATGTAGGCGCTGAGCATCCCGCCATAGCTGCCCAAAGGAAGGGACCCCTGAGGCTGGCCACCCAACCTGGGTGGGGCTGAGGGTCCTGGGACCCACTTCCTCGTTCCTGCCTCGGAGATCACAGATGTGGCCTGGAGCCCCAAGGGGAAATAAGGGAGGAAGAGGCCCAGGGCTAGCACCCCTCTGACGCCAGGGAAACCACAGACCCACCTCCCTCCAAAGGCTATGGCTGGGGCATCCTGGGCACCAAGATCCCGCCGCAGGGACTGCAGCAACACGGCAAAGTCAGCCAGCGCCTGCTCCACGGTCAGCAGCTGCATGTACCCGCGCTGTGTGGACTGCGCGCCAAAGGGGAGCGACTGCCCGTAGTACCGCTGCGCACAGGGAGGGACAGCTGAGCCTGTGCCCGTCGCCGGGCCCAGGCCCCGGACCCCAGGATGGCCCAGTACCTACATGTTCCGCAAAAACAAGCAGGGCCTCCTGTTGCTGCGCCAGCTCCACTAGGAAGCCAGAGTTGTTGGCGAAACCCCATATGTCGCCCTCATTTCCCGTGTAGAAGAAGATCGGGCCCTCTGGCTGCTTCCAGAACTTGTCTGCGGGAGCAAGGTGGTGAGGCCAGAGCCACGGGGGCATGGAAGACGGGACCTAGAGCTATGGGACCCCAGGGACGGCCCACCTGAAACCAGGAACCGCTGGCTGAAAGTCTTGTTACCAAAGTTCTCGAAGTTGAAGTGGTCCAGGAGTTGCTCAAAATAGTACTCCTGGAACCCCGTGTCAGCACAGAGCTGGGCAGGCAGGCTGCTGGAGGTCTGGGGGCTCCCGAGGCCAAACAGCGCCAGGCCTAGCAGCAGGACAGAGGAACCCAGCCTGGGGCACGCTATGTCCCTACGCTGGGGACACATGTTTAGCTGAGCAGACCGGCACCGGTGATCACGTGCGTCGGGTCACGTGACCAAGAGTTGTCTCACGTGATAGACTGGGTGGGGCCAACCTTGAACCGCACCAGAGCAGAAACCTGGCCGAACTGCTCCTCCCACTAGTTCTCTCCAAATCTGCGGGTTCCTAAACGCTAGCTGTGTGCTATGGAGACGGTCGCCATGGAAACCTTAGAATCGTGGAATGTTCAGGGAGCCTTCAAAGGAACCCAGGTTCCTAAGATTCCAGCCCGCACCCTCCCCACTGGATCCTGGGCTCGTCCTAGGCTGGAAGCTCAGCCAGCTAACCTAGCTCCTGGGCCACTACTAGCCTGGCCTGGATGTCACTGACACTACGCAGCCCAGAAGTAGCTGCTCCGTGCTCAGCAATTCCTGTCCTGGTTTCACTGCCAGTCCCATGACCAGGGCCTGGGGCCAAGGAAGAAGAAAAAGGTGGCTGCCCAGGATCCCTGAAGGAGGGAGGGCCCTGCAGAATGCCAGTGGCTTGAAAGAAGGGAACCTCAGGTTTTTCCAAAGGACAGCAGAGGCAAGGGCCATTGACATATAGTTCCCTTGAGGTGTGGGCCAAGACTTGGGTGACCTACAGCCAGCTCAGCACAGTGAGGGGCTGTGTCCATCTCAGAGGTTGCTGTTTTGCAGCAACACGGGCAAGAGCTGGTCCCTGCAGGTGTGGAAGAAGGGGACACCTGACTGAAAGCCAGTACTGGCCAGCTCGGCCCACCTGGGTCTGAGGCTGAGGGGAGGCCTGGCCCTGGCCCCACACTGTCCCCAGCCATTGTCCCAGTGTCTTGACAGTGACAGCATCAAGGATGTGGTCAGGTGGTGGCACACACCTGTAATCCCAGCTCTTGGGAGGCTGTAAACAGGTGGATCATTATGAGTCCTATCTAGTAGTGAGCTCCTGAACTCCCTGTCGACTCTTCCCTAAAGTACAAAAAAAAAAAAAAAAAAAAAGGATGTTCCTGCCAGAGCAGGAACATGTAGCGGCATTCCTGCCACAGCACCCACTCCATCAACAATAGGGACCACAAGCCATGGGGCTGCAGCAGAACTCAGGGAAGTCCCTCCCCACCCCTCACTCAGGGCCCTGGTAACCCTAGTGTGGGCCCAGAGCCACCTGGGAAGAGCCTGCAAGGGTTGGTGAGCCAGGCCAGTTCACCCTGCTGCAGAGACAGAGCTTGGGGTGCCAGGGACATAGTCCAGTGGCACAGCGCCTGCCTGCCAAGCAAGGCCATGAGTTTGATTCCTCATACAAACAAACAGACAAACGAAAATGACCTTGGGGCCTGTCTGCAGCTCTGAGGTGGGCTGAGTGGGCACTCGTAGCTGCAGGCCAGTGGGGCAAGGGCCCTGGATCTGCACTGTGGGAAGGGAGGTGGCCCCAAGGGCCACCTGTTCCCTCCAGATTTGGGGAAGAGTGCCACACTCAACCCCTCCAGAACACCAAAGGATGTCCGCCCCTCACTACCACATGTCTGTTGGAGCTGCTGGCTCCTGTTTGTGCTGTTCTCACACAGATCCAGGCTCTAGTGGAGGTCCAAGGGCACTGACACCCTTAGGATTGGCTATGCGGTAAACCACGCACAATACAAAATTCACTGTTAACCTGGTGTGTGTTAGAACACACCTGTAATTCCACCATTCAGAGGCTGAGGCAGGATTTCCATGAGTTTGTTCAAGGCCAGCCTGGGCTACATAGTGGAAAGCCTGTCTTAAAACAAAAACAAAAAGTTCACCATTTAACCATGTTGAGGTGCTGTGAACATTCACAATGTAGGAGACACCTGTCCCACATGTGTCCCAAAGTATCCCACCATCCCGATGGGAACCTGATCCCTATAGAACAGGGGCCACAGCCACCATCCCCTGCTCTAGGTGTGTTGTGAAAGCTGAGCCACACAACACCTGCCCTTCTGTGTGGCAACCACAGAA
Source organism: Ctenomys sociabilis (assembly GCA_004027165.1). Classification (NCBI taxonomy): domain Eukaryota; kingdom Metazoa; phylum Chordata; class Mammalia; order Rodentia; family Ctenomyidae; genus Ctenomys; species Ctenomys sociabilis. The sequence goes on from PVKA01015148.1 coordinate 48,733, forward strand.
GCAGTCACTCCAGAGCAGCATAAAAGGGTGGCCCTAAGCCGGGCGTGGTGGCGCATGCCTGTAATCCCAGCACTAGGGAGGCTGAGGCAGGAGGATTGTTGTGAGTTCGAGACCAGCCTGAGCTACAAAGTGAGCTTAAGGCCAGCCTGAACTGCACAGTGAGACCCTGTCTCAAAAAAAAAAAAAAAAAGAAAAAGAAAAAGAAAGAAAGAAGGGTGGCCCTGCCACATATTTGTCTCCAGTCCCTTCTGTGTGACTCTATGTTCTCAGATGGACACTTAGGCTGCTGCCCTTTGTCAGCTGCTGGGGACCATGCTGCTGCAAACACAAGTGCACACGCACCTGTGCCGCTGCCCACATCTCATGCTTTCGGCAGACGCAGAAGCAGAGGTGGGTGGCATGGGAATCCACAATCCACTCAGCTTTCCAAGCCCTGCGGCACAGGCTTCTACAGTGGCTTCCGACACTGCCCCCTGCTGACATGCGTGGGTCAGTGCATGCTGAGCAGCATCTGCTCCTTTGTAGCGTCTTCCCTTTTCCTTACAGACCTGGGATCTAACCCAGGACTTCGAACACGCTCAGCTCGTTCTCCACCACCAAGTCACATCCCAGCCTGTCCTCACTTTGACTGTGGCTGACCTCAGCCCCGCAGGGCTAGAGCGACGGGTGTGCAGCACTGTGGCCTGGCCCACCCGGCTGGGGATCCTCCCTTCACAAGTTACGATTTGTGTTTCTTTTTTTTCTTTTTTGGCGGAACCAGGGATTGAACTCAGGCCCTTGTGCCTGCCAGGGAAGCCTGGTTTGCATCTGTAAGGGCTCCAGATGCTGGCATTTTCCAGGTGCCCGTTGGTCACCAGTGTGTATTCTCTGGAGAAGTCTGTTTAAATACTTTGCCCATTTCTGAAAATGATTGCTACTTTTATGATTTTTTTTTTTTTTTGTCTTTTTGAGACAGGGTCTCACTATGCAATTCAAGCTGGCCTTAAGCTCACTTTGTAGCTCAGGCTGGTCTCGAACTCACAACAATCCTCCTGCCTCAGCCTCCCCAGTGCTGGGATTACAGGCATGCACCACCACGCCCGGCTTACTTTTATGATTTTGTAAGTCATATATGCTGATTTACAAATATTTTCTCCCACTCTGTGTCATCTTTTACTGTTAGTTTCCAGACAGCTATCAGAGTCACAGGTGAAAACACCTCAACCACAGGCTGTGTCTCTTCCCAGACCCAGGACTTCCTGTTCAGCTGCCTGGAGTTTGCACAAAAAACCCTGCAACCATTGGGACGTGGCTCTGGGCTGACCCAGCTGCATGTCTGCTCAGTGGCACTGTGTCTGCACCTGAGATAGCCAGGAACCCCCGGCAGGTCATCGGGCAGTGCATGAGGGAGCCGTAGCCCTGCAGCGGGCTCAGCACAGCAGCTGCAAGCTGGCGGACTTTGAGGGAATTGCCGGCCCTGCAGGACAGTGCCAGCGTGGCCCCACCTCACTGTCCTGCAGGGCGCCAACACTGGGCCTGGAGAGCCAGGACAGGTGCAGGAAAGACACTGGCTTTGGTTCACAAGGCAGCCCTTGGGAAATGGGGCAGGAGGAGCCTGCCATCCTCAAAACTCCACCCTAACCAGCTCTGGGAGCACAAAGCTGCCAGGAGCAGACACTGAGGACACCGTGGGCCTCGTGCATGCTAAGCACATCCTTTTCCCTTGAGACAGGGCTTTGCCCCGGCTGTATGCCAGTTAGAGCCTCATGCCTCAGCCACCCGGTAGCTGGCAATTCAGGGGTTCATCACTGCCCCCAAGTGATTCTACAAGAAGGGAAAGAAGCAAAGGCGTAGTGTGTGCTGAGCATCCAGCTCCAACCCTGCTTCCACCCTTTCAATATGGGAGTTTCTCGCAGCAATAACAGACCTGCACCTCCTAAGTGGCCCCCACACAGCCAACACATCGTTTCCCCACAAGTTAAACAGGATCCACCTTTAAGAACATGGGGCCGAGGAGACGGCTCAGTGGGATAAGTGCTTCCCTGGTGAGCACAAGGGCCTGAGTTCAATACCTGGTTCTGCAAAAAAAAAAAAAAAAAAAAAAAAAAAAAAAAAAAAAAAAAAAAAAAA
>PVKA01015149.1:0-50724 GCA_004027165.1 Ctenomys sociabilis
AAAAAAAAAAAAAAAAAAAAAAAAAAAGTAGATATTAGAGAACATCTGAACTACTTAATCACATATTTACAGCAAAATGTTAGAGTGCAGTTCACCATACACTTCTGTGTCTACAGTACTCTTCTGGTGAGATGACACCACTTTACAATTCATTGTATATCACCTGTGAAGTACAATACTATTTCACCATGGCATATGAAATTAATTGAAAATCATACATAGCAGTTCAATTTTCAAATAAAGCAGTGATAAATAAAACATGTTGGTATTTTGACATCTGGAGACTGGTTCTTCCTTACCATGTTCAGGAAGACGACTCCTGCTTTAATAAGCTCTTCACGGGTGGGGGCAATTCCATAACAACTCATGTTTTTTCCCCAAATTGAAGATATATTTTAAAACAGCACTATGAAAATCACCTTGGCATGAGCCTGAGTGAGCTCCCTGCCTGGCACTGCAGATCTCAGCCATGGTAGCAAATTTAGTTTCAACAAAAAGCGAGTAGTTGAGGCTTAATAGGATCTGTGCTTTGAAATATTTTCTTTCTAATCCTATATTTTCGAAGTCTCTCCAGCTGGATAAATTATTGACTTCTTGCTTTTTTCTTCTGTTCAGCTTGTTTATTCATATTTCAACAGTCCTCTAGCGTCCAGCAGCACATAAAGAAGTTCACATTTGTTTTGCCAATACAATATTTTTCTGATTGTGTTTTGGTAAAACTCCGCCGTAGGTCAAGGCTGACTTTCGTACCCTGGTGCGCTGCTTGAACTGAGCCATTTATTGTGGAGGTCAGATGATTAAGAACGCCTTCCCCACCTTGAGTGATAGAATCAAACCACTGCTTGGCAGGGAAGGCAGAGTGACAAAAGAAAGGCTACAGTGCAGCTACTATGCTTTTATTTGGCGCTTAAATGGAAGCTGAATTTTAATTTTTACTTTAACGATTCTTCCTCCAAACCAGTCAGCAGAGAACAGTGTTCTTCTGATTAACATATTTATAACTTAAATGCTGTAATTTTGTAATTCTTTGAAAAATCTTTGAGATTCTCCTGGAAGTAAAGGGCTATGTGTTTGCCAAGGTAGAATATCACAGTGATTTTTTTCTGACTGGAATTACGTTAAAATAACCTTCTGTAGACAACTAGCACTACAGGATACTTTAAATAAATGGTCACCGTTTGAAAGCACGTACACCAATGTTTGGTATTGTCTTTTACGACTTATTTGAACTTGATGAGGGCTAAATTTGTAGTTCAAAGTTTAAGTGACCTAGATATAAATGCAGTTTTGTACACAATACATGGCTATAAATCTTATTACTCTACCTTCAGGCAGTGTCATTGATAAAGACAGAATCTGAAGATTTGAACATTTGTGTTAATGGCTTTATGATTAGCTCAGGATGGTAAAGTACACATCAATGAAGAGAATAAGCTGCTGAAATGGGCATGTGTGTTTTCATGTGTGTGAGAGCACACCTGTGTGATGAACCTGTGTGAAGGAACACGTTAGGTGGAGGAATCTGAGCACTTGGAGGATCGCGAGGGATAACAGCGGTACATGGAAACATCTAATATAGCAATGCGATGCAAAAATGTTAATCTAAAGCTCATTGTATTTCATTGAGAAAAGGTTCAATCATGTCAAATGCATAATGCTCACAATTACAGAAACATCTTTGTAACCTAAAACTGATCTTTTAAGTTATTATATTATAGAAATGTATAAATTATTAATTCTAAGGGCCAGAGAGAATAAGCACTTACCTGGCAAGTGCAAGGATCTGAGTTCAATCCCCTGATCTGCCAAAAAAAAAATCATTTTAAGGATAGAAATTATGATACTATTTTCATATCAATAAAACATGTGCAATACCAAACCTATAACTTATGTTAGAGTGTTTAGACCATGGAAATAACAGTAACGACAAAAGATCATGTGCAATCTTTATTTACAAATTCCCAAATTGATGTACAACTTTTCATTCTGCTTACATAATATTTTGAGTTGAACACAAGAAAGTCAAAAGAAACAATCACATTCATTATGTAAGATCTTTATTATGATCCAATATACAAACTTTAAATACCAAAATAAAGTTATTATAGGGTGAAATATAATTTGACAATGTGGATGTGTCATGCATGGTGGGCTTCTGGTTATGCAGCCAAACATTTTTCTGTCAGGAGAATTTCAAAATTTTCAACTGGGAGTGTTTGTTAGCTTCTTTTGCAGCTAGTTGTAGTCTCATGACTATGATTTTGAATTTAAAAACATGGGCAGAAGTGACATGCAAAAATTGCATATCACTTATATAAAATGAAAATACTTGCCTTCCATGTATGTTCTTTCTGCTTTATCTGATGGAAATGTGGTGGAAAGACAATGGAGGAATAAAAACTGGAAGGATTCTTCAGAGGCAGGTCTTTATCTCCAAGGACAGAACATTGCAGCTCTGTAATGTTGAGGAAGGATTTTGTTACATTAGTGTCTCGGTACTTCTCTTTTCTTGTGGAGACAACATACCCAATATCCAAAATTAAGCAGGGAAGGGTTTATTTATCTCACAGTTTGTGGAGGTTTCCGTTCATAATCAGCTGACTCCAAGGCAGCGAGGCCTGGCACAAGGGCAACAGTCCAATGTGGCCGAAGACAGCAAAGGCAGTACGAACAAGAAGATGGGGGGGCGCCCTTCTTTTCCTCCCTTATATTATCGTTGTTGTTAATGCTGCAGGGTCTCACTATGCAGCTCAGACTCACAGTGTTCCTCTTGTGTTCAGCCTCCCCAGCCCTGGGATTACAGGTGTGCACCACTATGCCTGATCTCTATGGCCTGCTCAGCCCACCCTCGTGGGCCGGTATGGTGCTGCATGAGGTTCTGGGGATCAAATCACAGTCCCAGCGCTTGTGCAAGCAGGTGCTTAGTCAGAGCTACCTCGCCAGCCTCTCCTCCCTTACACTGTGTATTTGCTAGCCATCCACACCATCTCTGTGCCCTCCTCTTGCCCAGGATGAAGACCAAGTGAGGACCTGGCTCCCTGCTCAGTCAGTTCACCTTCTAGACTTCTCCAGTTGACACAGTATATCAAACATTGCAATCAGCATGATCTCTGCATAAACATGCATATGCATATATCTTCATAATCACTATTTTCCACTTTTTGCTGGAGTGTCCCCATTTTATTTTTGTAGTTCCACTTTTATTTTACTGTTGGCTTCATCAGTAAGTCAAAAGCATAGTGCTTTATAAAAGCTAAATATTAGTGGCTTGTGAAGGACCCTGCATTGATACTACTTCCACTTTTCTGTATTCTTTCCTCAGTCTACCCTAATTTCAACATGACATTAACTCCTACAAACATATTCTGGATTAGTGGAAGGTTTACAAATAAGTAACACTATCAGCATACCAATTCTTGTATAGTTAAGAGGAAGTAGAAAGCTTCAGATCTTAAAAAGCTTTTTCTCCACCTGCGAGACAGAAGCATCTGGCAGTGTCCGCTGTCTGTGAGACTTGACACCTTATGTGTTTTACCTGTGTGCTTTGTAAGTGTAGGAACATTAAAAATCTTCCTCCAACTCTTTGTCTGAGCTCCCAATGTTCATGTTTCCTACCTATTCATCCTCTCCATTCCCTGGCTGGCCATAGATGTACATTTGGAAACTTTTTTTATTCAATTTTTTAATGTCTAGCATAATAACTAGAAAAGGTTTCTAAAGTGCATCTATGGAATTATAAATAATTAACATTTCACAAAATGAGCTAGTATAAATTCAGGACTGCAGCATAAATCTGCTGAGTTCAAGCCAACATTTCCCACTCTTCCAGTCTTAAGAACTTCTCCCAGTTCTTACCTCCTTCCAGAATATTCCCCTGTAATGGCTAATTGATTGTGTCAACTTGAGAAGTTCAAAAGCTTAACTGAGTCTGCTCAGAAATTCTACACCCTCAGGTCACGTTCGGGGATGACGTAAAGGGAACAGGAGGAAGGACAACTTTGGCTTCTTCTTGGCTGCTCTCCCTGGGCCCTTTTCATCTCCACTGCAGATCCTATGGCCTTCACTCGTAGAACCTCTCACTTTCTTTTATAGACCCTTCAGCCATCTGATATAGAACCATCAGCCTCGGTACGGACACAGTGGTGAACTCCAGACAATGGACGGAGACCTTTCTTCTCCAGTGAGTGGATGCACTCTGTACCCTTTCCCATGCATCTCCTGGGGGTGGCTATTGTGCGCCAAACTTAGAGTTTCTCATGCATTTGAGAATCTCGGGTTTTATCTCTTTTTCTAGTAAAATGATGACTGATACATTCCCAAATATAGTCTCCTACTGAATTATAACATAAGAACAGAGTTAAATGTTCAGAGTAGCATGTAAGACAGTACCATAAAAACACAATGATTTATCCTCTATGTTTTTCTTGGCACCAGCCTGAGGCATCTCCACAGGAATGAAGCTACTGTCTAACGGAATACTTAAAAGCTCACTGAAATATAGCATTAGGCCTCTCACAGTGGCCTAATGGAAACTACGGACAATCATGGACTTATTAGTTGAAAGACGTGTACATAATTGAACCATGTCTTTCTCAGGAAATCCCATTTTGTACGACACGGGAACCCTAGAATGTTTGCATTCCATCCTGCCAATCATGCGCATCTGTAAACAACACGGTAAGGAGCTGAATACGCTAACAGAAGTTGGCTGACTGGACTACAAAGTATTCTACAAAATACTGTAGAACAGCATTGGTAACTCAAGAAAGAGCAGTGTATAAATAAATAAATTCAACTCTATTTTATGCTTTGTGTGCCAATGTCTCATACCCCTCTGAAAGTAGGACTCAGTGCTTCAGGTCTGCAAGGGATCTGCTCACTGGCCTCATCCGTTTTTCAGTTTGAGTTTCATGGCTTTCATGCTCACATCTACCTAAGGAATGATAACTGGGTATAAAAATCCCCAAATCAAAGTACTTCCCGAGGTGCAGAGTGAAAGGGAGGTTGGATGCACAGCCCGCTTATCTGAGAACAGGAAAATACAAAATATTTAGAAAGCATGCCCTCCCCCTCCCCTCCCACTCCGCCTCCGGCTCCTCCTGCTCCTCCTCCTCCTGTAAAATGTTACTCAGTGCACTTTAAGTGTTTTGGATTCTGAATCCTGAAATCTGTAGTTGCTTTGCCCATGGCAAAGATAGAGAGACTTTAAGTAGACACAGAGCACTCCGTGCTCTGATCTGATACTGGGTGACCCAGTGTTCACCAATCTCCTCTGCTCCTCTGTCATCTCACACTGGTGAATTCTGAATGCCATGAATATCTGAACACTGCTTAGAAGAACCCTTTCCCTCTTTTAAGAGAGAAAATAAGGTTTGATAAACATACACGCAAGATTGTTAATAGAAATAACCGAAGTATTCCCAGACTGCTAACATAGTAGTTAGCAGCGAAGGAGTTTATTTAGGCCCACCACTTTTCTCCATAGGGACTGAAGCAGAGAAGAGTGCAGCCCTCCTTTCTTGTTCAGGTTATGCCTGAAAATGACCCAGTTAAAGAGCAATCAGTAGGTGGTCTGTCTGAGTGGTCCATAGAGACTATTGGGTTAAAATCTCTTATACTTAAAAAAATACCCCTTTTCCTTAGATAACTCATAACCAGTTGTGTTTATGTTAAAGCTTTTGGAGTGAACCCACATTGAGAAATTCAAGGGAAAGAAAAAGATGTGTGAAGCACCTGATTTTGGCACACATCTCTTGCACCATCGGAGGCAGGTTTTAGTGCCATCTGTTCCACAGTCACGATCTGCTTGTCCTCCTTGGGAGTCTGCACCCCCAGGGTCAGGCTGGCAGCAGATTGCGACTGGCCCCCAGCTCAACACTGCCCTGGGATTTGCAGCTCTGCAGTCTGCCTGGCGTAAGCTATCCCTCCAAAAGGCCTCTCCTTTTGACCTTCCAAAATGTTATTTAAAGCAGCAACTAGCATGGCTTTCCTGAGCCTCCCAAGCGGGAGACTTCACATCTTTTAAATGTTTGAATCACGTGTTTTAATAATCTGACTTGCATCTGTACCCAGTGAAATTAGGCCAAACGAACCAACTCTTTCTCTGCTTGTGAGAAATTGCCATCTTAACATTCATCCTGGAGCCAGTGTCTTCCTGTTTTTTGGTTTTTTTGGTCTGTCACCAGATCCCAGAAAAACAGTCAATCAGATGCACAGCTGTGTACTGGCCTGCTCTTCACATGAAAGCTTCTGTTTTGTTATACATTCACTTTGGGCATTCCCAGCATCTATTGAATTGCAATTACAGCATCCCATGTATGTAAATTGCATTCTTTCAGTGGTTACATTCAGAGTTTTAGAACACAACGTCACATGGAAGAAAATACTAAAGTTCTGTGATATGTAAGGCGACTCGCTGTTCAATTTTCCACCCATAATATCAGATTCTCTTTGTCTGCCCTTTGTTAGTGTGACTTCTCTGTGTGGTAGTTCTTCTGAGAGCCTTGTTTTTGTTTTTTTGACTTTTTCATTTACTCTGATCTTCAGAAAGGACAAGTGCTGCATTGCAAAATCTAACCCACAAAGCATGAGTGATGGGTACATATTTTATAGAAGTTTAGGAGGAAGATGTAGAAGATGGTTTATATGTCACACTACACAGCAAAATATTTTTAAATGTCCCAATTAGACACTTCTTCTCTGCCTAGTCTGGCTTTCTAAACTTACACCAGCTCAAGTTTAACGTTCTACCTTTCTTTTTATGCAAACCTTTAATGAATACAAATCATCCTGGTACTGCTTTACCTTCATTTTCTCAGTCTTGCATCACTTTATCCATTTACTGCTAGAAAATAATGATGTCTTGAATTATGGGGATTTATTCTGTAAAGAGGTGAGGATCATAAAAAAAACCCTGCTTTCTTCTAATTCTTTCAATTTTTCTTTGTGCTGACAAGCCTACTAGAAAATGCAGATAGAAATAGGCTGTTCTAAGGAAACAAAAATCAGCACAGATTGTGCAGAATGGTCCCTGAGCAGCTCAAAATTCAGACTTTCTGAAAGCAAATTTTAGCTCCATTGTCTGCATTGGATTATTTTCTTCCTATAAAACATTTTTAAAGGAGATTTTGCAAATTAGCATGTTATTTATGAGTCACTTTAGAAAGGAGATGAAAATTAATAATCTTACATTTCATTTAACTTTCTTGTGATTATTAGCAGTGGGCACTTCCTACCGGCACTGGCTTGTTGGCATTTTCCAGTTAATGGTTTCATATCTGAATGTTCGTTTTTTCCATTCATATTTTAAAAGTTGCTGTAGGAAAGTATCTTGAACAGTCCAAACATGCAATGAATAATTCAAGGTTCTAATGTAGGAAAAATGTGTTCAAATTCATTCTTTTAAATAAAGTAGCAATGGTTCTAACTCTAGTGAACTGATAGTGTTCAAATCCAATAAGAAGTAACTAGTTAATTATTCAGGTAGTTCATGCTAGTGAGGGAAAGAAAGGGCCCTGGCCATGCTGATGTTATTTGGATAGAAGCTGCCATGGTGAATAAAACTTCCCCTCATCTATTTATGGATGCATCTGCCAGACCTTCCTGTTCAGCTGCAGAGACTGCTTGGCTAGACTTAACTTGAAGTCTTACAGCTGCTCTCCCTGCCGAGGGCAGTTCATCCTCCTTAGTGCTGGTGCATCACCCTCACAATAATCAGTATATTTTATTATGATCATGGTCAAAAATGACTTTTAAAATCCAAATGCACAGGTTCCTATATATTAAAAATAAAATGCACCAGAATCAGATAGATGAGCTATGTTTCTCAACCTGTCTTTTAATGGGGTGTGGTGTTGGTCCTTGCGAGTCACTGTGCCGTCAGGGTGAGCTTGAGCTCACCATGCGCCCAGAGCCTGGCCTGCAATGAGCTGCGATTCCCCTGTCCGAGGCTCAGGAGTGCTGGTGCTAGAGCTGCACCCTGCGCCGGACAGTCGGCCTCTCTTTCCGTCCTCACCTCAGAGTGGACGATCAGAGTAGACTGAGTAGACGTAAGACAGCCAAAGCACTCTCCGTTTGTTTTTTGATATTTGGACAGTAGCAATTAATATTTACTATTTATTGCTGGCCAGCCATTGAATCAAGTACTTTCTGTTTAACAACCAGTCTGTGGCTGAGTACACTCATCATACTTACAGATAGCAAAACTGAGTTTCAGAGACATTGAATACCCTGATTAAGGTAAAAAAAATTAAAAGTGTTAGATTTAGAGTTTTTATTCAAGCTGATTCCAGAATCTCTGCCTATGGCATAAGAAATTACAAAACTACTCCAGCCCCAAAGTGAGGCACACTCTGAGCTCACAAAGGACAAAAAAAGCAAAGTGAAAGCCTCACCAAACAGACTCCTGCTCGATAGGCATAGGGTTTAATTTATTTATCTGCCACATTTCCCTTAATGGAAAAGAACAGTTGCCCGAGTTAGAGCCCTAAGAACCAGGGCATTTTGCTTTCTCCTTACCACTCACCTTCAGCTGCTTTGTACTCCTTGTCAGTTGGTTTTAGAAGTAGGTCTTGAATCTCTTCAATCTGATTCCCACTTCAAGCATCTAGAGTGTGCTTTGTGGTCCATGAAGCACTAGAAAGCTACTCTAAAAAGTGGACTTGAGTACATTGTTTGAATAGGAGCCAGGAGCCGAGCGCCAGCTTGAAGGTCGACTTCCAGACTTCGCACTTGCCTTGGAGCTGCTCCAGGGCTGGGATCTTTCCTGCAATTCCAACTCTGCCTTTTCTATCTAAGGAAGGGATGTACTTAGGCAGCACAGTTCACAGGGCTGGGTCGAAGCAGCTGGAACAAAGGCAGATGTTAAGATCAAGAAAATTCTTGAATCCTAGAGCAGAGCTAGAAAATAACCAGAAAGGAGTCTTAATGAGTATCCAACATGGGAAACCTGGAAGCATATTTAAGTGTAAAGAAGGCCCTGTGCACAGGAGGGGGAGGAAAGATGTGGGAATGGGAAACTAGTTATGGTAGGAAAGGAAAGGAACCAATCGCTGTGCTCCTTGCCGATTTCCCTGAGGCACTCCCTGTATGCATTCCCGGTACTCACCTTTTCAGCAATTGAACCCAGTTCTTCCATTTCCCCATTCTGGCCTCCATTCCCTGGATAGCTTTCCACCCCAGTTCTGCCTGTATATACGCAGTACTTCCTGTGGGCCACAGCCAGCCCCTTCATCAGAAGGCCTTCTGTGATATGAATTCTGCTGGTCTATCTCACTTTTGCAGTGGTTATACACTTTATGTTGTTGATACTTAATATTACATTAAATTTCTTACATTCTTTATGTTTTAATACATTTTTTCATTTCCATCAAACTAGGTTTCTTGAGAGTTATGCATGGTGGGAGAAGAATTTCCTCCTTTTCTCCTGGAATTTTCTTTAGAGGAATAGGGTGTAAAGAATACCTTATTTAGTTAGCTTCTGAGTTAGGCATCAAGGAAGGTGAAGGGCCTGAAATAGAATTGAGTGCGTAGAAGTACTGATAAAAATTAAAATAAGACCAGACAGTCAAATGGAATTTTAGACCAAGTTTGAGCTTCCTTGGCAACACAAAATGCAGCCCCTTCCCCTAATTAAAGGGTGGTGCAGCCTCTCCCTCCTAAGCTCCTGCATTCTTTAGGGATTTAAAAAACAAATTAGCCGGTGTTTCCCTCAAATTTGTTTCCCATAAATGCTGCATAAGGAAGAAGTAGTTCAGAGAGCCCGAGATCCAATTGGTCGTTTTTAAACTGGCCTGTGGTAGGTGGACACTGAGCAACCGGAGCGATGCCTGTGCTCTGCTAAACTGCGATTAGCTCTGGATCAAGGAGCTGTGGGGTCACCCGCTGGGGTTCCCACCCCAACCCAGGAGCAATTCTTATTCCCACTAAACTCTCCTAACCTCCTCCTGTGATTCAAGACCTCATTCCTGGATCTTGTGAGACCACGAGCTTGGTACATACTATAACAAAACACTAATAAGATGGGGTCATATTTCCCCCAGAGAAATCTATTTTTTTTCTTTTCTTTCTTTTTTTTTTTTTTTTTTTTTTTGCGGAACCAGGGATTGAACTCAGGCCCTTGCACTTGCCAGGCAAGTGCTTATTCTACTGAGCCATCTCCCTGGCCCCCTGGGGTCATATTTCAACTACAGCCCATGCTCAATAGAACATGCTGTAATAAAAATGAAAAGCCAATTCGCAGTGATGTTTCCTTCTCCTGTTCACATAGTTGGATTCTCCTCAGGGTAAACTGAGGTAGGATCCTATCCAGCCTACACATTAGGAGCAGGAAAACAGAGACTGATCAAAAAGCCAATGCGAAGGGCCAGCCTGATAGCTCAGCAGACTAAAGTGCCTGCTTAAGCAGAGTACAGCGGCTGGGGTTTGATGCCAGGCTTGCCATGCGGGCCCTGCCCACGGGGTGAGCTGAGACTGCAATTGAGTTGGGCCTGGTGGCACACGCCTCTAATCTCAGTGCTTGGGAGGGTGAAAACAGGAGAATCACTATGAGTCAGATCTAAGTAGTGAGATTCTGTCCTAAAAACAGAAACAAAAAAAAAAAAAAAAAAAGAAAGAAAAGAAAAAGACAATAAAACCAATGCTGACCAGCATAATCAACTTGTTCAATACTGTGGAAGACTGGTCTTGGATCTCTCATATCTTTACTTCCACATTTTAGCAGATGCTCCACTGAGCCAATGCAGCACTCCGAAAGTCAATGTGAGGAGTCCAGGGATATGATAACAGAGTTATGGGATTTGGACCCCACGTAAAGTCATGGACAGTTTGCATGTGTGCAAAAGTGGAACAGAACTATTTGTAGTGGTGCATGCGGGCATTTTGCTGCACAACATTGCTTCTGCAACACGACTCAGATCTAACCTCTGAGCAGCACAGAGAGCTTTCTGGTTTCTCTTCTTGCTTTGTGCATGTCAACTTCACAGAAGTCCACCAGAATCCTTGCAACATTGCTCTCACTCTCTGTCTCATAGATGGCAGCTGAGTCAGACCGATGGCCCAATTCTCATCCTGTGATATGACTTAGATAAGGTTATAGGGAGAAAGCGAATATCCAGTTAGTCTCTCAGCTGAAAATAAGAGGGTAATTTCCTTTTTTTGTTCACTGTGTGTGTGTGTATATACACCTTGGGTAGTTAACAGAAAAAAATACCTGAGTCAAGATAAAATATGCTTGTTTAAATAATATATTTATAGTATTATCTGCTTCAAAACCTATTAGAATTTTAGTTTATTTTTGTAGTTGAGACAAACCACAACTTTTTCTGCATACACAATTTTTCTTTTTCTCTCATACACTTTTCCTCTGCACACAGAGAGACAGAGAAAGAGAGAGAGAGAGAGAGAGACAGACAGACAGAAACACACACACACACAACATATAGCAGACAGAGGTCTGAACTGAAATATTGGTGGTGGACCTGTAATCCAGAATGTCAGGAGCATGTTTAGAAGGAAAAGCTGAAGTGTGAACTTTATCTTTCATTTGAGAATGAAGAGGGATAAGAAGAGCTTAACAGGACCAGTGAGATAGCTTAGCGGCCTAAAGCCCCTACTTAGGCAAGCTTAGGCAGGCACAGGGGACCAGGGTTCATACCCAGCATCACATGCCACACCAACCTCACCCTCAGGGTGGGTTGAGCTGCCCAAAACAAACAAACAAACAAACAAGAAGTGCTTAACTGTGGCACAAAGTAACGCACCCTAAAATTTTTAGTATTCTGTCCAAATAAATTTTAAGCTAATTTCCACTAAACTAAAATTTATTAAGATATTATTTTTGACAAAATTATCATTATATAAAATTAACTTTATATCTTGAAAACCTCAATCTTTTTTAACCATTTGGATTTTCTGTGCTCACAGACTAAAAGGATATCTCTAATTATTATTTTCTCAGATGAAAAATATTTTATACTAAAATAAGACAATGGAGTCTTGTTAATAATACTGCTTTTATTTTATTTATTTTTAATTTTTTTAATTCATTTTAATGAGTAGAAAGATAAAACAGCTATGAAACAGTTAAAAACAATTTCAAACAGGTTAGTAGGATGGTTACAATAATTAATAGATTGCATATTGTTACCTTCATAGTAGTTATTCACAGGTTAAGATGCAGACATGATATTTTGTCTAAACAATACTAGTACAAAACTTTCTTCTCAATGAACTAAAAGAAAGTAGCTGTACATCTATTCTAATTATCTTGTATATACATTATATATTTTTCTTGTTTTTAATAATAACAAAACAGTCCTGCTACAGGGTTGTATATGGTTTGACTTCTAAATAATACTGTTTTTAAAGGCAATGGCGTGCTCATTAAAAAGCAATCTTTCAAAGGCTTTATAGATAAAGAAAGGATATTAAAATTATTATAAACAATTTAATGCAAATAATTGTGACTGATTAAATGAAATGGAGAAATTGCTTCATGGAGAAACTATCAATGTCAATTCCAAAAAGAAAAAAAATATATAAATTTTATTATCTAACTAATTTAGTAATTATAATACTTTATAAGGATAACAAATTCAAATGTTTTCACTCTTAAACATTTCAAACATTTAAAGAATAAACAATGCAAAATCCCTTTTGAAGAAGTAGAAGAAAGATTGCTTCCAAAATTATTCTACAAGGCCAGCTATATTCTGACAGTTATTTATATAAATACATTATTAGGAAAGATCATTGCACATAAATATTCCTCATGAAAACAGAAAAAAATACAAAGTATTGAGACATTGAATAGTATGATGTTAATACAACAGTACATCATGTTCTGATAAGAGTTTGAGGGCCTGGGAAAATGGTTCAGTGCTTCCCTGGCAAGTGCAAGGGCCTAAGTTCAATCCCTGGTTCTGTCAAAAAACAAAGTTAGAAATGCAGTTATAGTTAGATAAAATACTTAAGTTTGTAATAAAATAGATTTAAGATCAAACTAGCAATAGTTGTAATTTATTTTCTCAGAATGATGACGCAAACTTCGTAAAATTGTTCACTACAATCCATGATATCTAGAAACTAGCAGAAAAACACTCATAAGAGCATATCAAAATGCACACACAGAAAACAGGAAATAAAATTCCAAATTCATTCCTGATCAAAACATTTAGCAAAGTAGGAAGTAAACAAAAGTATCCTAAGAAAAGACATATACAAAATACGCCACTGTCTTTGACAATGTTTTCCCACTGAGACTAAAGGAAGACTCCTCAACCTCATTTGCTTACATATTTATTTGTCCTTTTGCACAGGGTCTCGCTATGTAACTCAGGCTGGCCTTCAGCTCACCTTGTAGCCCAAGCTGGTGTCAAGCTTTCAATGATCCTCCCTAGTACTGGAATTACAGGTGTGCACCATCACACCTGGCAACCTCATTTCTTGTGTTTGAGAATGCAGGGGTGGTTAACTAATCCTATATACATGGAACTAAGCACTTTAAGAAAAATCTATGCAAGAAAATTGTTAAAAGCACTAGTATCAGGGCAATACACTAAATCCATCATGTTTCTGTGTATAATAACCATTGTTACATGGATGAAATACACCATTTACAGAAGTGTTAGAAATATAAATCTCTACAAATAATTTTAATTAAGACATATAGGCCAGAATGAAAGAAAGTACTTGCAATCCCAATATTTTAGGAGGCTAGAACGGGAAGATGGCAATTTGGAGACAGATGAAGCAATTTAGTGACTCAACAACACCCTGAGGACATAGCTTGTTGTGAAGGCCTTTAGTCTGCAGGAACACACACACACACACACACGCACACACACACACTGGAGGAAGAGAAAGAGAAGGAAAGAAAGAAAAACAGAGAGAGACAAAGGAAGAAAGAAAGAAAAGCATAAAACCAGAGCATGTAAAATTAAAAAAAAAAAAACATCATTCAGAGAAATTTCCAGGTTTTACACATAAAGTCTTGGTATTGATAAGTTCATATTATTAATACTGCATTAGATGCAATGCAAAGCTGATGGAACATTTCTTTATCAAAGTTGTGAGTTTGATATTAAAACTTAGTCCAAAATAAAATCAATTAAAATTACCAAAAAATTCCTAATAAGATAAAGTCAAAAAATTAAAGAGACAGTAATCATAAGCATATAAATGTAGACATATCTATCAGTAGAGGACAGTAGCTTATCAAGAAATAGACCCATATGTAGCCGGCCAAGTGATTTTCAGCTATTATGTAATCATAACTCCAAAAGAACATGATACTAGAAAAACAGGAGAATTTGTCTTGGAAAATAGCTACAGGAAAGTGAGAATTAGACAGAGAATGTAGATATGGGGAAGAATAAATTCACTGAAGTTAGATTTCAGCTTGCTTTGTGGCAGCATTCCTTGGCATCAGGACCATGCTCCTGATTGTTTTTCGCTGTTGCAAAGTGACCCTCTCAGTGCTTCTCCCATCTATTTTGTGTCTATGTTCACATTTCTTTGGTTAGTCATCGTTATAGCTACACTGAAATGAGTAGTTACTCCTGGACTCTCAGCCTTGCCACACAGTATATTAACTGCAAATCTTGGTTCCAGAACTGAAGAGTGATCACTTGGCCCCTTTATTGTCCCATCATCTGTAGCTACAGTGAGGCTCATTCCACAACAGCACCTTCTCTTGTCTTCCAAGACTGCAGAAAAGAAGTTCCATCAAGATTTTGAATTATTAATGTTTTCAAACATTAGTATACTCTATTTCTCCATTAAATAATGTCTACTATTTATAGACATTATTATACATAGATATGTGGACATTGTCATCTTATATAGTAACTATACATTCCATTCTTACAAACATAACTTTCTGAGCCTTTGCTTGCCCATCTGCAAGACTGCCATTTGTCCCCTTTATTTTATTTTATTTTTTTTTTTTTTGTCTTTTTTGAGACAGGGTCTCACTATGCAGTTCAGGCTGGCCTTAAGCTCACTTTGTAGCTCAGGCTGGTCTCGAACTCACAACAATCCTCCTGCCTCAGCCTCCCAAGTGCTGGGATTACAGCATTTGTCCCCTTTAATGATGGCCATCTTTTTCTTCAAATTTCCAAAGCACTATCCTAGAGATGTGCTATTATCATGCATCACACTATTCCTCAGCTATGCCAGGGCAAACCTGCTTTATATTCATTTTCCTTGATCTAACATCCTCAGCATGCAGTTTCATTACAGATATCTTGGTTCATGACACTAAATTTTAGCTAAACCTTGAGGTCCTGTAGGATATAAACACCACTCTCTTTCTTTTAAAAAGCAGAAATTTTCATAGATCAGCTTTGTTGTAAATTGATCATAGGTGTTGTGATGTGGAGGGCAGATAGGAACAAGTCATGACAATAGTGTTTTTTTGTCTTAGTAGGCAGAAACCTATCTTTGCCTCCCTCAAGGATGGACCACTAGTTCTTCAGAAACAAGGAATGATTCCCTTATGCATTTTTAGTTAAGAAGGATTCTAGTGTTTCAGTATTTTCAGTATTGACCCATTTCTTGCCCTAATGTCTTGCTCTTTCCTAACCACATGGAGAACACAAGACCAAGCTCCACCAAAAATTTCACACTCTCTGAAGCTCTGTTGCTCCGAGGATCAACTATGAGCCCATGGGGCGTGGTTCTGTGGCATTCTGTCTTGTAGTTAGGGGAGACTAGAGTCTGTTGTATGCAACCACAAGTGATGTGTCTCAGGCCGCCCCACACTGTGCAATTCCTGGAACTGCTGACAGCTTTCACTATTGTACAAATTTGGCATTTTTCTTTCAACTGAGATAATTATGTGATTATTCAAATATACATAAATGGATCTTGTGAAATGTGTTTAAAGTCTGTCTGTAGAAAGCCATAAATATGTTGTTGGCAGAAAAAAAAGTTGCTTCAGAATTTTCGCTATTACATATAATCACCAGTACAATATTTGGTATTATAAGCATCTCGGATTAAGGCCAATTCAATAGGACAGGGTAAGTTTCAATGAAACTGTATGATTAGTGAGAATCATATAGGAACTTCTTTGGGAGCAGACTTCATGAGTTCCTGAGGATGCTGGCAAGACTATTCTTAGTTTCCTTATTCTTAGTTTCCTGCAGTTATTTTAGTTTTTAGTAATTCACTAAAGTTTATCTTTGTATTTATATGTATACATTTTTGCATACATTATACTACATAATTAAAGACTCAAAAAGAATGAATGGCATAGTATGATGAGAAGCCGAGTAATCATTTAGTTGAAGAGGTTTTGACTCTCAGGAACACAGCTGGGGAAGTTTGCAGGTGAGTGTTGGGTTCAGCACCGTCTGAATGTTGGGTGTCAGGAGCATCTAAATGTATCGCATCACTAAATGTGGAGCTACGAGATAGCAAAAGCACACTGGAAGAATAAAAATATCCTCTTTTCCTGTTATACTCTTTAGAAATTGCCATTGCCAAAGCCTACATCAAATTATTTGGTGATGGAAAAATAAGTCAAAACACCAGGGAAAGAAAGACTGAGTTGGACACAATACTTTTATGACCAGAACAGTTAATTATTCATTTCCCTTTGGGAAACAATGTGTATCTTGCAGCTATTTGGTACAATTTTAAAGATTTAATCCAGATAATAAGTATGGTGATTACCTTTATGTATCAATATGACCACTTCTTGAAGTGCTCTTCTGAGTGTGTTTGTAGAAATACTCTGCATGATCAATATTTGAATACACATAGTAGCAAGAGACCATCATCTCTTCTGTGGATGGGCCTCCTGCAGCCCACTTCAGACTTGTGGAGATCTAAGAGAATAGCAAGGAGGACTTTCAGCTGCAACCTTGAGCTTGGGGCCCTCAGAGGGGAACTGAACTTGGCTGCTGCTTGAAGGATGCTGAGAGTTCTTGGTCTCCAGCCCAGCAAATGCTCGTGGAGTTTGTCAGCTGCCTCTGGCGCACTAGGAGATAATTTCTAGCACATGTCTAACTCAACATGCTGATATCTCTGTTTGTATATCTTTATTTCTCTACCTTTGAGACTGTTTCTTCAAAGAACCCAAATGTAAATAGTGTTGCTCAAGTCATTTAAATGTTGCCTTTTGCCTTTAACCAATTACAAGGAGCAGGTTTGAAAAATGCTCTAACATGGTTGTAGAACTGTCTTTCTTTAGGCATGTTGGTTTGTTTTCCATATCTTTTGAAATTCTACTATGTAGAATAGTTGGAGTCATTTTCTCTTCTAATGAACTCTTTCAAAATTATGAGATATTTCCCTTTTATCTCTAACATTAGCATTTCTTGTTCTAGCTACACTTTTTGATTTTAATCTATCCAACCAGATTTTTATTTTAATATTCGTATGATTATTTTTTACCATCCCTTTTCCTTTAATCTGTCTTTAGTTTTACTTTTTAAGTATTTGGTACAGGGTCTCACTATGCAGATTGGATTGGTAGTGATCCTCCTGTTTTCAGCCGCCCCAGGGATTACAGGTGTCTGCCACCGTACATGGATTCAGTCACAGGCCCATCACACCCTAGGGGTAGGGTGGGCCTGGCAAGTGAGACCCTGCGCTTGCCTAAACAGGCACTTAGTCAGCTGAGCTATCTCGCTGGCCCTTGTCTTTATTTTTGATGTGCTCTATTTTACTCACTTTTTTCTATAGCCAGTATATGTTAATCTCAAATTAAATATTTAGGTATATTTATGTTAAATGTAAAGTATTAATATACTTGAATTTATTAAAACATGCAGTTAATGGCTGTTAACTGTTTCACTTTGTGTACTAAATTTTATTTTGCAGATTATATTGTATTTCATAGGAAGCTCTTTATCTTTTTAAAAATTAAATGATAAATACAAAATAGTACACAAAAAAGCATCAGAAATGATACAAAATTTCATTAAACAAAGCAATAGGAATTCAGTGATGGATGCTGTGTAGCATGATGCTATCTTCAGATTCGATGTACGCGAGCAAACATCGTGTTGTTTTGCTAATGTGCGAACCTAAAAGAGAAAATGAAATCTATGAGGGACAATAGATACTGTGAAAGGGAAAGAAACTGTTTAAAGGGAAGGAACAACAGGGATGAGCAAAAAGAGGAAAGAAAGAAGGGAGGGAAAAGGAGTACAAATGTACACTCGGAGGATAACTGGGGAACTATGCTGGTGACTTTTGCTGGTCTAATGACTACAGCAGTTAATGCTTGAAAATTGTAGGTTATTCTGCAGTTTTTTCTTTTAATTTTCTTATAACTTTCTTTTCCTTTTCTTTTTTTTTAAACCAATTTTGGGGGCCGGGGAGATGGCTCAGTGGAATAAGCACTTCCCTGGCAAGCACAAGGGCCTGAGTTCAATCCCCAGTTCCGCCAAAATAAATAAATAAATAAATAAATAAATAAATAAATAAATAAATAAATAAACCAATTTTGTAGGTTTATATCTGCTTCACTTTGTCGTGTTTGCTCTTTTCATGATTTTACCATAGTCATAAGTGAAATACAATGGGCACACACGAGGAAGCGTCATCTTTGCTTCTCTGGTGTGAGATGCCAAAAGTGTACGTAAGGGCCAAAGTGTGCCGCGGGCACTGTTAAATATGATGAAAATGTTCACATGGGCAAGGGCTGGGAAAGGAGGGTATAGTTACAATAATGAGAAAAAAAATCATAAAACTAAGTTTTGGAAATGGCCCAAGTGCCTATCAATGGGTGAATAAATTAAAGCAATGGGTATGTTATACTGTGGAATATCATTCAGTCTCAGAGAAATTACTTTAGACATTTTTAGGTAAGTGGATGTACCTCGAGACCATAAACAGGTGAAATTAGTCAGAAAATGCAATTGAAACATATGCTTTTTTCTCTATTGGAAACTCAAAGTACAAATAAGGAGCAAAATGAAGGATAAACATTAGGAAGTAGAAAAACTTGTTCAAATGAACACAATGATGGAAGAAAAGAAAGCAAAGCAAAAGACATTCAAAGAAGAAAATGCAGTGAAAATATTGGAAGTAGGGCTTTCTAAAGGGGAAAAGGAAGAAGTTTTGGAGGGAGAGGAGAGGAATAGGTAACTGCAAGTGACAAAAAAAAAAAAAATAAAAGGCTGCTATAAAGATCTGATGCACGCAGTGTGTGTGTGTGTGTGTGTGTGTGTGTGTGTGTGTGGTGTGTAAAGACGTTTCTGACTTCATTCCATAAGTTACATAAATGCAATTGCTGGGTTGTACCAGCACCAAACTCTCTTCCAAATGGGCTGAGTCATTTTGCATCTCCATTTAAAATGCAAAAGAATTGTCGCCGTTACGTTCAATCACGAGTACAGCATTTGGTATCATAAGCATCTCGGATTAAGGCCAATCTAATAGGCGCATCCTGAAGACAAATGACATGCAACACAGTATCACAGGCTTAAGTGGCACCAAGCTATCAATTAAGGTGAAGGGCAAGAGGCCAACGAGAAACAAAATGTGTGGAACCATTTCTGTAGGTGCAAACCCCCAACCGTGCTTCTAAATCATGCTGTCCTTTGAGGAAAAATAAAGGTAATCTTGAAGTCTAGGTACTAGTTTTCATGTCATGGCATCCATTACTAGAAATCTTACACTGAGGGCTGGGGAGATGGCTCTGTGGAATAAGTGTTTCCCTGGCAAACACAAGGGCCTGAGTTCAATCCCTGGTTCTGCCAAAAAAAAAAAAAAAAAAAAAAAAATCTTACACTGAAATCTTTTTAAAGCTCTTCTTTTGTCTCCCTCAGTGAAGCTTTAGCCATCAATGTTCTTTATCAATAATAACCCTCTTTACTTACTATCAATGCAACATAATAAAGTATAATAAAATGATATTTAAATAAAAACACAAATTTTCTTCCTTGAAAATTAAAAACTTGTTTCCTTGGCTTGGACACTACTTGGAACAGGAATATTCTCTTGTTTAAAAGACAGTGACTGAGGATCCACTCTCTGTCTTTGTTGTTCTGTCAGCCTAAGTCCATTTAGTTTTGTATTTCCCAAGTGGATTTTGTGTCTCCTTTCATGAAAGGAGATCATAAAGCATATTTAAATAAAACAAAAACCGGGGCCAGGGATATGGCTCAGTGGAATAAGAGCTTCCTTGGCAAGCAGAAGAGCCTGAGTTCAATCCCCGGTTCTGCCAAAAAAATGAATTTCAAAAAAAAACAAACACGACAACATGAGATACTTGGGTATACTGTCTTGTGAGGCTGTCTGGTTGACCAAGAATGTGTTTGTTGTAGCTACTCTTTTGGATCCATAAAAAAATAATCATTAATCTCATCGTGCCTAAAATCTGTACAATGAATGAGGGAAGACTGTAACACGGTGGCAGTATGAAGAATGAGAAAGCAGATCAGATATTTTATTCTCTTATTAATTTTTTCTCACAAAGGTTAAAATCAAGAGCTGTAGAAAGGATTGATGAAGTGTTATTCAGGTATATGATAACAATTGTTTTCGGATAGAAAAGAAAGGAAAAAGAAATGAGTTGAAATTTAAGATGACCATAAAATATTTTATGGAGACTATGAAAATTTTAGACGTGATTCTTTCTGTATGTTAATGTTTCATGCATAAATATGAATTGCAAGGGCATGGGAGGGAGAGAGCAGGAGAGAGATAAAGGAGAGGCAGAGGTGCAGAGAAGCACACAGAGGCAGGCAGAGACAGAGAGAAAGAGAGACAGAAAGAGATAGAGAGGAGTAAACATAAATAAAATTTCGTTCTCTTGTCTAATATCTAGGAATAGGTAAAATAAAAGGAAAAAGGAAATCTAAATTTAAATGTTGGCACTGATGCCTGTTTATCCTGGCCCTCTGCCCCTGATTCTCTTTATATAATTTTTCCTCTCCAAAATTCTTACATTTCTTTTACAGAACATACCTGGTCAAGCCTCCCTTCTAAGTAAGCATGTCCTTTTCTCTAGCTGTTGTTCACTTGGTTATTGCTCTGTTTTTTTCTCTTCTTTTACTCCCAGGCTTCATGTGGGTTCACATGTTTTATGCCATGTTTTTATTGACTTTTACTTCACAAAAGAGGAGGGAAAAGTTTACAAATGTTGCCAAGGATTCCTGGATACACTTGGCAACTATAAACTTCTGTAAATGCTAACACTATTTTAAACATAGAGGCATGTCTGTCAACTCCAAATAATAATTGACATGTGTGATTTAACATGTAATCAGATGTTACATTTCAGCTGTAGTATATTTCATTTTATTCTAAATACTTTAATTTTACTAGAAGAAATTTATGGATTTTAAATGGTCTTCACAATAGCTTTTTAAAAAAGGTGCTGTTACATTCTCATCTTATGGATGAGGTAATTGGGTAGTTCATGGTTGACATGTTTAAGACGAGAAATAATTAATCATTGCTTCTTAAGAACACATTGTAGGTGTGGTATTTGATTTTGCAGAGTTTGTTTATGCAAACCTGGAGTATATCATTACACAGCCTCACTCTTACAGTTGAAGAATATTGTCCCAATTATTATCCATCATTTTAGAGTGATAAAAATTTTACTGTATAATGCCATGGATTATCAATGGAAAAATGCCAGTTCTACTGGATATTATAGGGCAATATATGTATTCTACTATAAGAACTTTTACAACTTAATTTAATCTTTAATTTCCAGTTAAATTTCAACATTCTGTTCTATTTGATGGTTTATTGGAATTACAATGTTGGCTCAATTAGCAAGTGGCAAACATACAACTCCATGTTTGTTGTGAATTTCCTGTTACTCTTATGGGATTTCCAGAATAAAAGATGAAAACAAACAGCAATAATTTACATAAAAAACTCAGTACTTGTCTGCAAGGTTTTTTTTTGAAAATTAATAACAAAATAATACCTAGTTAAAAAGATGCATGGCCAGGGCATTGAGCCCAGCTGCCTGGCCCAAACGATAACTATTAATGCTATTAAAAGATAAGTTTATTGTTCATTGCATGGGAAATTATCAAGGAACAATAAACTGAATGATATATGAGGGACACTGTCTTGTGTAGATAAACTTATCCCATTTGAACAGCCATGCAGTGCATAAATGAGCACAGAGAAAGTAAAGAAATTCGTTGCTAATTGGATCTGATGTTGAAATTTATCACACTTTTCATTAAAAGATGCGTTGGGGAATTCTACAAGAAATACGTTCCTTAGACTATTGAATTAAATTATCATCAGAATCTCATGCTGGAATAATATTTATTCATTCATTGATTTTCAAAATTGATTTTCTACCAGGTACTAAAAAACTCTTTACATACTGGGATAAGAGTAATAAACTAAATATGCAAAACTCATGCCTTTGAGTGGCTTATATTCTGTAGGGGAGATAAAAAAAATGAGAAAAATTATATGACATAAATAACACACAACATCAAGGAATACATGGGAATTCCAATGAAGTTTGCAATAAGAACCCACAGCCTGTCATGCTTCTGTGAAGAGTACTGTTATGATTTGTGTTTGCCCCCAAAGCCTCTTGCTCATAGGTGGGTCTTTTCAGGGGTTGCTTAGTTGGGGTATATGAAGGTGGATGAAGGTTATGATGCTGGAATTAGGGGTATGTGGTACCAAATTTGTCTATTCATTGGACTCAGCATGCCCTAAATGGTACCACCCAAAAGCCACGTGGCCAAGATGGAATCTAAAAGGAGAGAGAAGGAAGACTTGCGGCTTGTTGGCACTTCTCACTGCTTGCTACTTGCCATCTTTTGCCTGCTCTGCCGTGAACTGTTTCTCTCTGTGATGCCACTCTGCCATGTTGCCTACCATGGAGCCAGCTGACTATGGACTGAAGCCTCTGCAGACTGTGAGAGAAATAAAACTTTCCTCCTTTAACTTTATGTTTTGGGTATTTTGTCTCAGCAATGAGAAAAGACAGGTAGTATTTGAGAAAGAAATTAATAAAGTGAAAGACAAAGAAGGGAGAGTATCAGTGGAAAACTCCATCTTGAGTTGAAGAAACAGAGAATCAAAGGCAAGAATATGTAGTATGCTTGGTGTGTTTAAGTAATCACGAGGCATCTGGTTAGATGAAGGTGGATTCATAGTTGCAGAACAATGTGTATTGAAATAGAAATGTTTGTGAAAAATAGATAAATAAAAAATAGGATGCTCTTAGTTACTTTTACTGTTGCTGAGACAAAATACAGAACATCCAAAGTTAAATGGGGAAGGTTTGCTGAGCCCTCAGTTTGCAGAGGTTTCGGTCCATAATCAGCTGCACAGCACCCCAGAGGTGTGTCAGGGGAGAAACACTTCATGCAAGCATAAGATAGGGAAAGCAACAAGGCCTAGGGATAAGCCCAGCTCTTCCATCCCTTTATGTCTTATTCAGGATATGTAGAGTGGGTAGTGCTCACCCTTAATCTTAGCGTTGTATTATGAAAACAAGCACGTGCTCTTTGTGTAACCATATCTAAAAAAGGCTCATGTGTAACTCTGGGGACATCGAAGTAAAAACCAAAACAGTAGCACTTTTCTCTGTGGCCCCATAATCTCCTTGACCAGAAAAATTTGCACGCCACTGAGTTATAGGGTGTTACAACACAGAGCCTCTTATGTCCTGAGTCCTCACTGACTTTGAAAGGCTAGGGTCAAAATCTTGGCTATCCTTATAGCCCCTCTATTTCTCTAATTTTTTGGTCTACAAACTTTAGTCATTAAACAGCCAGAAGACAAGCTTAATGATATTATTACCCTGTAACCTAAGTGGTTGAGCTTAACCTCACTATCTGTCTGAATATCAAATGCCTTGGACATTACATGGAACTTCTACTTTCCAGCAACCATGGATAATCTAAACTTTACATCCCTATAGAATGTGAAAAAACAACAATTGCACATTTTTTTAGTGGAACCGGAGGTTGAACTCAGACCCTTGCATTTGCCAGGGAAGTACTTATTTCACTGAGCCATCTTCCTGGCCCTAATTGTACATTTTTAATGCAGATTTAGAGGTCAAACCATATAGAAAATTGTAGCAAGACAATCCTATGACTTTTTTACTTGTCTCTTGTTTTCTTTTATTACCTTTTAAAAATTACTTTAAAGAGAATATATCATAATTGTTATGACATTAGAAGCAGTATGCATGTAGATGAACAAAATGACAGGTGTTTCAAGCATGGTTTTAATATTACGCATTGCTATCCTCAGAGTAGTTGCCTAATTCACAGATATCTGTGTATAGAGTCAGTGAGGGTGATAACTCTACTCATTAACCGCTAGTTTTTAAAACCTGATGAGGTCCTTAGGACCATTGTTTTAATCATCTTGCTTAAATAAATGTATGGTTTTTGCCCCTGCCATATTTTTCAACTATTCTCCTTGTTCTCTCTTCATTTTTTATATTTTAAGTTCTTGCTTTCCATTTGACCGTGTTGTACCTTTCAATTTTTATTTCTTTTGATATCTTATACTAGGGAGACAATACAATATTTACACATGTGGGTTGGTTTATTTCACTTATGAGTATATCTTCAAGTTGTATCTACTTACCTATAAAAGCTTCGAGTTTATTTTTCTTTATAGATGATTTAATACTCTATTCTATAAAAACACCACATCTTTTTCATCCACCTCTCAGGTGATTTGCACTTTGGTTGCATCAACTATATTAATTTCTGCTCTAATCTTTATGCTTTCTTCCCCTCTTTGGGCTTTGGGTTTCATTTGCTCGTTTTCTTCTAGATGCTTGAGGTGCAGCATGAGGGTGTTTATTTGTTCCCATTCTGTTTTTCTAATTTGTGAATTTGCAACTATAGATTTCCTTTTAAGAACTGCTTTCATTGCATCCTATAAAATCTGATAAGTACTGCTGGAATTTTCACTGAATTGTAGATACTGTTGAATTTCTTGTTTAATTTCATCTGTGACCCATTGGTTGCTGAAGAAGGTGTTGTTTAATTTTCATGTATTTTGGGGATTTTTCTGGTTTCTTTTGCCATTTATTTCCAGTTTCACTGCACTGTGGTCAGAGAATATGCATGGGATAATTTCTGTTTTCTGGCATAGATTTAAGCATGATGTATGTACTAGTATGTGGTCTATTTTAGAAAATGTCCCATATGCAGCTGAAAAAAATATGTATTCATCTGTGGTTGGGAAGAACACTCTCTATATGTCTACAATTGCATTTGTTCCAAGTTTTGGTTCAGTTCTGCAGCTTCTTTCCTGTTTTCTGTCTGCTTGACCTATCTTTTAGGGATAAGGGGTTGTTAAAGTCTTCTGTTAAGATCATGGTCTTGGATATTAGAGTTTTCATGTCCATTAAGATTTGTCTTATACAATTGGATGCTCCTGTATTTGGTGCATATATATTTATGAGTGTTACTTCTTCCTCTTGAATTTTCCCCTAACCAGTATTTTGTTTGATTATTCTTGGTTTTAATTTGAGACTGTCTGTGAACAAGATTGCTACCCCTGCTTTTTTTCTAAGGTGCTGGGACATGTAGTATTGTTTTCCATTCTTTGACTTTTAGCCTATGTATTTCTTTAGGAGTTAAGTGTGCTTCTTGTATATAGTATATTGTTGAATTTTGCTTCCTAATCCACTGTGCCAGTCTATTTCTTTTAATTGGTGAATTAAGTCCTTTTACATTTCTGATTATAATTGAGATGTATTACCTTATGATTGACATGTTATTTAACTGCTGTTGTACACCCCTTTTTCTCCTGTGTTTCATTGTGTCCCCAACTCCATGGGTTCTTTCCATTCTCATTCATGGAGTTGTGGTCTTTTTGGTCCCTCTCTAGAATATCTTTTAGTAGTCTATGTAGGCCTCGCTGTGTCATAAGGAAATTGTTTAGTTTTCTTTGTCATGGAAATATTTACCTTCTCTATCAAACTTAAGAGAGATTTGCAGGGTATAGCAGTCTGGGCTGGAGTTTGCTTTCTTGGAGGACTTGAATTACTTTGTTCCATGGTATTCTTGACTTGATGGATTGTGAAGAGAAATCTACTGTTATTGTGTGGTATTTCTTTTTTCTAGTGGCTTGCATTTATTTATTTACTTGTATTATTTTAGGGAAGGATTTGTAGGTATTCAGGGTCTCACTACTAGACTCGACTCATAGTGATTCACATGGTTTTGTTTGTTTGTTTGCTTTTTGTTTTTTTTTTTTTCAGAACCAAGTATTGAACTCAGGCCCTTGCACTCACGAGGGAAGCACTTATTCTACTGAGCCATCTCCCCAGCCCCATGATCCACCTGTTTAAAGATTCCCAAGAGCTGGGATTACAGGCACACATCAGCACTCCTAGTCTCAATTGCCATCTCAGCACACCCTGGGGGCAGGGCCGGCATGGCAGACCTGGGAATCTAATCCCCAGACTTTGAACCTGCTTGTCTACTGGCTCTTAATATATTGTTCTTTTTTATTTATTTATTTATCTATTTATTTATTTTTTATTTGATTGAACTACAAATGTCAATCAGACAGTTTCAAGACACCTTAACAAGACAGATTCGATAAATTAATACATTGCAAACTGTTTTCATAATGTTTTGGTATTGTACAAGGTGCAGACATGATAATATATTGTTCTTATCTTGGATTTCTGGGGTCTTGATTATTTTTTGTCTGGGTGTGACTTTAATTGGGTTGATGCTATTTGGAGTTCTATATGCTTCAGTTACTGAATGGCAGATTGTTTCCCCATATTTGGGAAGTTTTCTGCTATTGCTTCTGCCCATATTCTTTGTAAATCATTTGTACTGACTTCTTCTTTCTCATTAATGCCTATTAGTCTTACGTTGTTCATCGTTGCATCATCTTGTAGATGTTGAACTATTTTTCCTACATCCTAGTTCTTTTTAGGAGATTTTTTCTTACCTTTTCACTAGCTTCAATTAAGTCTTTAAAGTCTGAATCTCTATCTTAATTTTTACTCAAGTGGTTTTGCCAGCTTGAGATTGAGGTTTTAATTTCCTGTATATCTCTTTGAATCTGCTTCATGCATTCTATTTCTTTCCTGTATTGCTCATTCAAGGATCCTATCATTTTTCTGTTCTCCTCTATTTTTTTTACAGTGTCTTCTTTAGAAGTACTTAATCTTTCATTATAGTTATCATTTTTTATTTCAGAAATTATTTCTCATCTGATTTCCTTTATACTTTCTAATTCTTTCTTTACTTCAGATGCAATGATTTCAGAGATTTAAGGTGTGTGCTTTCCAATTTCATCCATGCCGGTATCTCCAGCATTTGTTGTGGGTGGATTTGGGGCCTGAAAACACATTTTGCTCTTTCTCTTTGTCATTTTTTATGGCACTGTCTTCTGAGCTTTGACATAGATCTTTGGTGCAGTTACTATATTAGCACATGCCAATATTGTTGCCCAAGAGAAATTATGTGGTTAAGGCAGTTAGTTTTGTATTTACAGAAGTATAATTAGCAACACTAATAATGGGTAGTGAGAATTTGCAGTTGACAATCTATTGTATCTAATGAGTTTATCTTTTATGCCCTAAGAACAAACATTATGACTGTATGGCTAAGCAGATATTAAATTGGGAATTTGTACTTAATTAGTTCCTCTAATTTCTATCTTCCCTTTTTATACCTGTAGTCTTCCAGGGAGGCTGGTTCACCCTGGTTACCTGTTGCCCCTCTCTCAATCAAGAAGGAAAGAGAGGATGTGCTCATAGGTGTGGGTCTAGCAAAGCATCTCAGCTTACTGATCTGGATCTACCAAGTCTGAGTGCATCCACGTGAGGCCTGGCTTAGGTCTGGCTGCTGTGCTCAGCTTCTTCCTGCTGCAGCCCATGGAAGTAGACTTGCTGTGCTCCTCTGGCAAGGTGTTCCGTTCCTGGATTAGTTGGATGGATCTCACCCCTTGCTACTCTGCATGTAGTTCTGCTACACGGTTCAGTGTCAGGCTTGTCTGATGGAGGAGGTTCCAGCAAGTGTGTAGAGGATCCTGCCCACAGGCCAGTCCTGGGAGGTGGGTGAGGTAGAATCTGCTGGCTGAGGAAGGTCCCACACATACCAGCACTCTATAATTTAACAGCTTTGTTTTCTGAGTCACTTTCTTTGTATTAACAAGTAACATACATATGGCAACAAAGGCAGGATTCAGAATGGAATCTCTAGATAGGAAGGTAAAAAGCAATTGGATAACTGGCATCTACAAAATGGAATGGCAAATGAATATACTGTGAGGTGAATATAATAAACATTATTTAAAAATTATGGAATTTCCTTATCATGTAAAATCCAATCCAGGAACACCAAGTGATATAATGAATTTAGTAAAAAAATGGTTGGGGTAGCTTAGCAATGAAGAGGAAACGTACAGTTGATGAATAATCAAGCAGAACCCTTACATGATTGCTGACGTTATCTTAATAGCAATACAAAGTTAACGGGACATTTAGCAGATATTGAGTTCAATTTATCGTTATGTGATCTCTTTAATCAAAGACATCTTTAAAAGATATTTCTGAGCATTAAAATGGGAAATGTTTTCCAGGAGAGGTTAAATTTCCAATGTTTTAAGGACTATCAGATAAATGCATTTCTTTTATTCAAACACATAAAGATGGATTATGGAAAAAAGCAAAAAGCTTTAGCCATAGAGAAATAGCTTTTCATCCATCAGGCCAGAAGCAGAGAAGTGTTTGCTTACTTGACTAGACTCCGACCAGATTTGCATAAATGGGAAACTTTGGCTCAAGGTGCTGTCAGAATGCCTTAGAGGCATGGCTGCCACCATCAGAAATGGAATTTTATTCCACAATGAAAATGAACAGCTGATAGGCAAAGGTCCTGAGTCCTTTCTATTTGTGGCACTGCTTCTGTTTCTTACCTGAGGTGTACCAATCTTATTATCTGTTAAATGAGAAGAATAGTGGTTGCCCTTGTCATAGAGAGAGAAAACAGCGGTGACCACACTATGTGGAAAAAATAAGTTTTTGTCTGCATAAATCACTGTGCTTTTATTTGTTTGCTGTATTTTTCTAACTCTAAATATACCTGTAACCTTTCTTTTAATAAGCATATCAATCTTCATAGCTATTTGGAGGATCCGTACACAAATAAGAAACTTTTGTGAATATATATATATATTCTAGTTCCTAGTTTTTTCCCAGTAGTGGGAGATTTCTTTTGCCTTTTGCATTTTGTGAATTCTATGTGTTATGCATGTACCACCTCATATATTAATAAATCCACATTAAAGGAAGCACAGATTGCAGCAGAACCTTGCAGAGTAAGCATGCAATAGAGACACAGATGCCATCGCATCTCTGACTGGGCTGTTTTCAGCCTCTCACGAGGTCTGCACCTGTGAGCTGTTAGTATGAAACATCAGTACTGGGATGCTGACACCTTCATGTTCAACGCCAATATTAGAACTGTTTATTTCTTCTGTTTCCCACGACAAAGCTTCTGCCCTTGGACTCCGGCTATGTGGATTGCCTCTTATCCTTTTGTTTATTGTAAAGCATTGTTTTTCTAGGACTCCTTTTTGTCATCTTTAATATATGACCATCATTTAAAAGAATGTGAGAAGGACTGAACAAACTAGACTGTGTAAAATTAGTGTGAAAATATAAATAATGGCTGGGGGGTGCCTGCTTGTAATTCCAATACTTGTGAGGCAGGAGGGCCACCATAGTTGGAGGCCACCCTGAGCTACATAGTGAGTTCAACGCCAACCTGTACAATGGAATCTCATTCTCTCTGTCTCTCTCGCTCTGTCTCTCCTCTCTGTCTCTTACTCTCACTCTCTCTCTCTGTTTCTCCCTCTTCTGGTAGTGGGAATTAAACTCAGAACTTTGTATATACCAAATAGTTGCTGTGCCACTGAACTCTACCTGTGACTTCAAAACTATTCTTGATGATTTACAAGTCTGTCTCGACCTGAAAAACATAATTTTTGAATATGTGAATTTTAATTAGCAAAAAATAGTGATGTGACATTTAATGAAGATAGATTTTAGTTATATTCCTTTAGTGAAAAACAAAGAAACAAACACAAAGAACTAAAATTCCTCCATTATATTTTACTAAGGATACTGTATTAGGATTATAAGATTTAAAACTTTATATATATATATATGTATATAATATATAATATATTTATTATAATATATATAATAAATATATAATATATTTATTATAATATGTATATATACAATATATATATTTTTGAAAAAATAGGAGCTATTGAATATCTGTAGGGATTCTTTTTTATTTCTTTATTTTTTAGGACAAGGTTTATAGGGTCTGCCTGGTCACACTGCATAGATTGGAATCAGAGTGAACTTCTGTTTACAGCCTTCCAAGTGCTGGGATTACAGGCATGCGCGACCACACCCAGGCTCATTCACCACTCAGTGCTCCCTGGGGGCGGGGCTGGCACTGCAGCCCTGGGTATTGAACTCCCAGCCCCAGCTTCTGCCTAAACAGGCACTTATAAGGATTCTTTTGTCTTATTTGCTACCCATGAATGTAAAATATTTAAGGCATGAGGTTGGATTGGGTCATGAAACAAATTGTGATGAATGAGGATAAGTAGGAAAGGCAGACATCAGTAGAGAAAATTTAATGTGAGAGAGGTTGAGATTTCATTTTCTGCAGGACACTGTTTTAAGGACAACGCCCATATCTCCACGACAATACAGCATTGACGGGGTACAGGCAGGAGCAAACTGGACGAACAATATTTACTGCATTTTTTAACCTGAAGTGCTTGACTTACTGCTTCAATCAGTGTTTTGCTTTGCCATAGGAGCTTGTCTAGAATTGCTTGCTTTTCTTAGTTCATTATAAGTAGCCCATGTAACTTCGTTGCACAGCCAACCCGGCCATTCTTGGGCCCCTTCCAACGCCAGGTGATTCAGCAGCACCAGTGTGGAAAGGACGGTGTCTCATAGCACCTGCCGCGGGGTCAAGTCCAGAGTGGCATGCACAATGGACATGATGGCGATGGTGTGGGACAGTGACAAACAACCCCTTCCGCTTCTCCCTTGTTAGCCTTTCCCTGTCCTCATTAAAGGCTTCCTCTGTTGTACATGAGGAAGCCTGAAATGAAGCTTCCAATGCTCATTTAATCATCTTCCTTCTTCACTTCTACAAGCAGACATTCTTTTATATTTTTATTTACAGTTTGATTTAGGGTTATCGTTTAAAGATTTATTTTCACAGTGCATCAACTTCTAAATAAAACATGCAGTGAGAGTCTAAGTTGTATCTGTAAGGGCCACGTTTTAATCCTAGTTCATTAGATTTGTCACTGATGAATTCAACAGCTCAGTTTTCAGGTCAGACAGCTGATTTGAATCTTTATTTTAATCTTTGAGCATTAATATCTTTATGAATAATAACAGTTTGTCTATAAGAATGAAGTTCATATTTTAATTCATAGTCTTCCCATTCCTAACCATGTTCTGTAGCCCAATGTCACATTTACAATGGCAAGACATTATTGATTTGTGTTCTTCAGAACTGTTTTATTTCAGTTATTCATTTACTTGTTCTTTCATTCAACCCATATGTCCATTCAGTACACACTGTGTGCCCACCCTGCGCATGCTGAAATTGGGATCTTTTCAATGGTAGAGAAAATCACCATGGATGCTTCCTATGCAACCTGCTAATATTAGTACTGAGGAGACAGACAGTACTAGTAATGACCCTAAGTAACTGGGACCCCATCCTTCATCCTTGTGCCTTCAGGGGCCACACACAGTGCCCTCTCCACAGGAGGAGGACAGGTCAATGTGTGAAATCACTGCACTCAAGTGACTCCAAACCTGCTCAGAGTGCCCAGGAGGGCGTCCTCCTGAACTGGTCCCTTGAGGGTCACAAGGTTGTTCATCTTCCTAGGCAGTCACAGACCATGGAGCTGCATGGGAAGGCCCTTGTGATGCTGAGATGCTGGAGGTAGAAAATCAAAGAGGCCCTTTGTGGCCTGAAATGTTTATTTGATTCTGACTCCATATTGTCTAAACAATGGGGAATAAATAACAGGCTTATAAATAGATGTAAAAGTCTTAAAGTGGTTAAACCTTATATTGCCTATGAGGGGATGATTTTCAAATGTTCTGTGGTAGTACTATGTGTATTTCCAGTGATGATTCAGAGGCTGGTTGATGTAGACAGGTTAGGACCAGACTAGGAAGCAAATGCACTGACTTCTGGTTTGCAGTGTACTAGACAGTTTCCCAAAGAGGGTTTGAACAAGTTACTCAGATTGGTGTGAGCAACATTCTTGGCAAAGTCTAATTGAATAAATTTGTGATCTTCAAATAAATAATATCCAGAGTGATTGAAGAGGTCCTGGGATTCCCAGGTCACTTGCATTATCACCCTTGTTTTGTTTATCCTTTGAATTGAATTTCCTTTGTCTTGAGTAAAACTTACAGATTGTGATTGAAATATACTTAACTGCAATTCATGCTGAAGCGAATGCCATAAAATTATAAAAGATAAGTTGAAAGCAAGGCTAATAGGGAAACTTAACATTAGTTCATGGGCCAGATAAGGTCCTTTGGAGGACTTTCTACTTAACTTGTGATTTGGAGAATAAAATTAAGTTGCACACTTAGGGAGACCCAGGGAAGAACAATGACACATTTCAGACCCTTTCCAGTTTAGAATCCCTTCCTTTGTTTTGAGCAGGAAAGCAGAGTGTTACTGTAAAACAGGTTGTCTTTCTAAAGAATAAGCTTTTCCATCGATCTGGGTGCTTCCAGCCCTAGCAGCGGTGGTCTACAATGGAGAATCTCGGACGCTAAGTCAGCAAACCAACCAGAGAACGGCGGCCAGTACTGTAGGCTGGTTCCTTGTGTATGCAATCAAAGAGAATGGACCAGAACTCCAGAAACCGCTGAAGGCTCTCACACCTGCGTAAAAAGTAGGGAGGAATTTCCTTTACAATATTCCTTTATAAAACAATCATTTGAAATTATTTACATCATATCAAAGCAAATCATCTCAGGGTATCCTAATAACCTATCTTTAACAAGAGAGATAGGCACTCTTTCCTATAATAATTTCAAATGACTGTCCTGGTCCACTGTATTCTATAAACATTTAAAAACGTTTCTATTTAGATACACTTCTGAACATGTATTATGCAGGTTTTCCTTTTCCCAAACATTGTATGATGATTAAAATAGATCTATAGAAATAAAAATAATTAGTAATTCATTGCATATAAATATACAATAAAAATTTAACTTTTAAAATTATGCAAAAGCACATAGAGGCTCACCTGTATGGTGTACCAAAATGACAAAATTAGCTATTAAAGATATAATTACTGTGATGAAATTTTTAAGGCCTCACATGTACAAATTTCTATGAACATTTGTATATGAGTGCACATGCGTGTGCGTGCGCGCGCGCGCGCGCGCACACACACACACACACACACACCTACCAAATGTGAGAGGTCAGAAAGAGCTTCTTTGTATATATAACCAGATAGAATTACTGCTACTCACCCATCTTGAAGAAAGGTGAGAAATTCTCCATAAATGAATACACTGCTGGGGATGGGGAGATAGCTCAGTAGAATAAGCACTATCCTGGCAAGTGCAGGGTCCCGAGTTCAATTCCTGGTACCACAAAAGAATAAATAAATAAATAAAATACACTGGTAATAGACAGCATATTTTTTCCAAATTTTTGAACTAAGCAGGTCATCTGACAGTGCTTTGGGATTTGTAGAAAAGTAGGCTTCAAAGCAAGTGCCAGGTCTCTCACTAGGGGTGTTCTCACTTCATCTAGTATGCCTTACCTTAACAGAAGCATCAGGTCCTGAGAGGCGCACCTGAAGTTTTGTACCTCACACACAATGAACTGTGAAGTTTGGTCTTGTGTTTATAAGGCATTAGCGCTCCAGTGGTGGTCAGGGTGATAGTTTACTACTTGGACAGCTTTCCTAAAAGCCCTTCAGCTTACTCAATGACTGGCAAGGCCCACTGGGGAAGCTGGGTCGGTTCAATTTATATTTCATTTACTTCCTTTATTCCTACTCTCTGATTGTGATTCAGAACCCCTAAAGAAAATTCCGTTCTTGTGGGGCTCTGGAACTCCATGCGTTTTGTTTCTGTGAGTGCCAAGGCTTCTTGGGGGTGTGCACATTTTTCTCTAGCAGTGGGTCTGTAGTTAAGAGGCCCTGGTTACATTATTTATACCCAGCATCTCATTAGAGAGAACTTGTCACATGTGGAACACAAAGACATTCATCATTCCCCTCCCTCCTCAAGGCTTCTGTGTAGGTTTCTTCCGAAATTGAAGAAGGAAAATGAATACTGTTCACAAACCCTCCAGCGTTAGGTGAGCGCGGGGCCAGGCAGCGTTCCGCATGCAGGTTCTGTCACATGGCTGCGGTTCACACTGCTTCTTTCTATTTTCTTCAACTATAAACTAATTTAGCCATACTCAGAGACTATTGATTATCTGAAATTAATTCAAAATCTATTTTATATTAATCTCATGGTTTTGATTAATGGTGATTTCTGAGTTTAATACACAGAAAGCTCATCATTCATGGAATGGAATATTTGTACTTGTTATCTTGAAATTTCAGTGACCATGTGTAAGTCCACTAACTTTTTAAATTGTTTTTTGCCGCACCTCACAAAAAATTAAAATTCAAATTTATTAACTGATTTAAGTAAAAACCCAGTAATTATCAAATTTAAGGACATGGATAAAATTTATCATCTTAATTGTCTGAGCCACACAGACATCAACTATAAACTAATTTTCTTTTACTTGTGGTAATTTTTTATTTTTTATATTTTTGTATTTTAGGGAAGGGTCTACAGGGTATTCAGGGTCTCACTACTAGATCAGACTCCTAGTGATCCATTTGTTTACAGCCTCCCAAGTGCTGGGATTCATGGGTGACCACGCCCAGTCTCAATTGCTATTTTAACATGCCCCAGGGATGCAGTGTAGACCTGCACTATAGGCCTGGAAATTGAACCCCTGACCCCTGCACCTGCTTTCAGGGGCTTTAATCCACTAAGCTATTTGGCCGTCCCGTGAAATTTTGAAAATGAAGTATTTTTACAAAATGTGAATCCGAGACTGTGGGAAAAGCAGTGACAAGGGTTTAGAGAAACAGCGAAGAGAATCAGAGTCAGACATCTGTTTCTATCATTGTGATGCAGGAAATGCATGGAGGACATGAAAGTGAGATATTCACAGAGCAGCTCCTGAGGTCTGTGGACCAGAACAGAGGAGGACAGGGCCTCTGAGGCTAGACTGCTGGACTGCATGTCCCTACCCTGCCCTGTGTCACCTAACACCTGTCTCTCACTTTCCTCTGATGGAAAGTAGGAATGATGTTAGTCCTAAACTCATACAAATGGCATAAGAATTAGGTGACTGGCACTGGTGAGGTGGCTGTGGACTATGATAAATACTGTGAAGCACTTACTAAAGGAGGCCCGGTGGATGTCTTCAGTTGCAGTCTACTGCTGTATTGCAAATGGTCCATTGCTCCCTCCTATATTTCTCTCCTGTACATTTCATGGCTTTGCCTGGTACTAACTGAAATACACACACCAGTTTATATCATAATTCTTGGAGACATAATACATGGTGTAAGTTGGAGGAAAAAAAAATCAATTCATTTCTAGGATCCGCTTCTATTTTTGTTCCTTTCTAAATATGAATTAATGAATTAAAGTCTTGAGATGATCCATTCCTTATGCTATGTGAGATTTGTTCTGTGTCTGTCCCTTGGTCCTGTTCCATCGTTTTTGGATGCAGTGTGCTATCCATTGCATTCAGGAAACTACATTTGGAAACTGCTTGTCTTTGTATTCTTGATGTTACGTTTATTTTTCATGAAACACTCATTAGTAAATAAGAACCTTAATAACCTCCTACATCTTCCAAAGTGAATTTCCTTGTCAGAAGAGAAACCTTCCTTAATCACTGGAGAAAAAAATGTTAGCTTATGCTAATCTATTTATAGTGAATTATCCATAAAGCTGAAGACAATTTTTACTAACTTGTGTGCATTCG
This sequence comes from Ctenomys sociabilis, assembly GCA_004027165.1. NCBI lineage: Eukaryota > Metazoa > Chordata > Mammalia > Rodentia > Ctenomyidae > Ctenomys > Ctenomys sociabilis. The sequence continues at coordinate 36,054 of PVKA01015149.1, forward strand.
TTTCCAACATATTTATTTTCACCATATTAACGGAAACGAGTGTTTGCAATTATCTAGTGATATTAAGAAGAATGGTAGATTCTTTTTAAAGTGAAACAAAAATGCATATAGTTTCATAATCATATTCTAATGTGTTGTTTTGATTTAATGGAAATAATTCATGCTCCATGCATAAATAGCCTGAGCCCTGCCCTAATAAAGTGAGAGGCAGGTCACCCATAACCTCTGTTCTGCAGAGTTCTACTGCTTTGCTTCTGAATATTTTTTTGAATCTGACCACAGTTACCAGAAACATTATAGGCATCACAGAAACTTTCTTCTCCAACATTGCTTTTCTATGATTCTGCTTTGGTATGTTTAACTACTGACCACAAGGATATTTAGATAGTGTGGACCATAAAAGAAAGAATAGCCTTAGCAGATAAAATATTTTGTCACAAACATCCCCTTTCCCCCCTCTCTCCTTAGGGCATGCAATGCTCTTGGCAAATAATGAGAAGCAAATTTAGTGGAAAACAGGAGATGAAAGCAGCCATTCTAATCAAATTCTGTTGTAATTTCTTAGGTGTCTTGAATTTATGACACGCATTCAGCAGATCGCTAGTGATACATTTCTGTACCACGAGTTATAAATCCATTGGCAGTTTCATTAATCAGACGAAGAGCTGTGCAGTTATTGAAATAACTCCTCCAATAATTGCCACCGTGTCATGCAGTGACATCACTCCAAAGAGAAGCGCTTTGACAATTGATGGTAAAACCCAGTAAATTAGCACTTCTGGCACTGAGAGATCTTTGCTCGGTATGTTCTGAGAAAGTGATTCCTGGAATGATTTGTCCTCAGAAGCAAGATTTTGAAAATGATCATGATCAATACTTTGCATGTGGGAGAAGTGTGCATTTCCTACAGTCCCCTTTCCACAGAGGCTCTTATTTAACTCTGGAACGATGTGAAATTAAATGGCTGCCCATTCTAATCCCTCGGTGCATAGTCAGCACCCTTTTAGATCATGTGGATTCAAGGGCGCTGGTGTTAAACACGTGAGCATGCCACATAGGACATGGCGCTTCCCGCTCCTAGAGCATATCTCAAGCGGAGAGGACAACGTGTGTAGTAGAATGAATGCGCAAAGAGTGGGTAAGGCACTCCACGTAGGAGCCTGCACAGAAACCAGAAAACCTGAGCCTGAAAATGGAGAAAAATCAGAAAAACCTTCCCCTTAAAATGGATTCTTACATTAAATCGTAAAATGCACACGAAGGAGAGTGCTGTATGTAGCCAAAAATATTAAGTTGCTAAGAAGGAAGACCTTTGAGACTTAGGTTAAAAGATGTGTCCTGCCTCAGTTTGCATGAAACTTACATAAATCAGGTTTATATCTTTAACCTTGGTTTTCCACCTCCACAGATCAAGAGCAGCACTCTTTTTTATTTTTCTAATTTTTTTAACAGTTTTATTTTATTTTATTTTGAAGAGTAATAACAAAAGCAAAATCAGGGCTGGCCAAATAACTCAGCAGATTAAAGCACCTGCAGACAGGTACAGGGGCCAAGGGTCCAATCCCTCAGCCTGCCATGCTGGCCCTCACCCCGGAGTGCCCTGAGACTACAATTGAGACTGGTCATGGTGTTTCACATCTGTAATCCCAGCACTTGGAAGGCTGTAAACAGGTGGACCACTGGAATTCTAATCTAGTAGTGAGACCCTGAACACCCTATAGACCCTTCCCTAAAATACAGAAAAAAGCAGAAACAAATAGCAGAAACAAAAACAGAAATAGGATAACATATAACAATATATACGTTACAGATTTTCAAAACAAGAATAGCTAGTTAACAGTGGTTTTTACGTCGCATACTTTTACTGTCAAATCTCAGATTTATTGCTCAGATTAACAGATATTGTCAACAGATATTAAGAGATTGGACAAATAATTGAATTTATCACTTGCTTTCAATAAACCTTAATTTTTTCCTGTCTTTTTATTGTTTTCAAAATTTATTTAAAGAGAGTAAAATAATAATTGATAAGACATTAGAAATAATATACATTTAGAAGACTAAGATAAGTGGTATTCAACCATGGGTTTTTTATTACACATTGCTGCCCTCAATGTAGTTGCTTATGTCATAGATATCAGCATACAGAGTTAATCAATGTTAAAATTATAAACATTAACACCTTCTATATTACAGAAAATTTCCAGACTAAAATAGTTGATAAATAATAGACATAGGAGAGAAAAAGCTAGATGAAAAAAGTATATTCATAAAACATTTTATTAGTATTTGCAATACATAGAAAGATTATGAGATAGAAATTTGATATGCTTCTATCAATTAAATGTGAGAGCCACATAATTTTCACTTTTTATTTAAAATCAGTTATACGCCGGGGAGATAGCTCCGTGGCATAAGTGCCTGCCTCACAAGCACAAAATCCTGAGTTTAAACCCCAGTGCAACCAAAAAAAAAAAAAAATCAAAAAACAAAAAAGGAAACCCACTAGGAGGTATCTTTGGGCAGGCCAGATAGCTCAGCAGATTAAAGCACCTGTTTAGGCAGACACAGGGACTGCGGTTCGATTCCTGGTGTGCTGGGCCAGCCCAGCAGTCGGGGCATGCATGCCTGTAAGCCCAGAGTGGAGAGGCTGAAAACAAGAGAATCACCACGAATCCAATCTGTGTAGTGAGACCCTGTAGACTCTGTACTAAATACATAAAAATAAAATAAAAACACCTTTCTGCAGTTATTTATCTCCATATATTCCTCATGCATATTTCATAAACCAGCTTCAGCTGGTCTCTTGGTCTCAAGAGGCTTTGTACCACGCTTGACCAGAGCTAAGACACAGACCCTGCGGGAGGGCAGGGCGAAGAGAGCCGCTCACCTCACTGCGGCAGAGAACAGAGGGAAGGAGCCTCAGCGGAGCCAGGCGCGAGATGCGCTTTTACGGAGCGGAGCCTGGACCAGCTTTTGGCAGTGCAGCCTTCTGGCAGGGTGCCGGGGCACACGCTTCTTCCTGGGCCCGTGCAAGGACGGTGCTGGAGCCCTAAAGATGCAGCTGCACCTCCAGCCCCCTCTGAATCCGAACACACTGAGAACCAGCATCAGCACCAATGACAGGTATAGAATTTATAAAGAATTAAGATACGTTAAGGCCCTCAGATTTAAAGACCCAATCCAGAAATGGGCATCTGAGATGAATACACACTTCTCAGAGGATGAAATTAAAGAAGCAAATAAATATATGAAAAAATGCTCCACATTGAGCTGGGCGTGGAGGCACAGGCCTGTAATCTCAGCACTCGGAAGGCTGAGGCAGGAGGATTGTTGTGAGTTTGAGACCAGCCTGAGTTACAAAGTGAGCTTATGGCCAGCCTGAACTGCATAGTGAGACCCTGTCTCAAAAAGACAGAAAAAAAAAATGCTCCACATCACTAGCCATCTGTGAAATGCAAGTTAAAACCACACTGAGATACCACCTCACTCCAGAAAGAATAGCTATCATAAAGAAATCAACCAACAACAAATGTTGGAGAGGATGTGGGGAAAAGGGAACACTTCTCCACTGCTGGTGGGAATGTAGACTGGTACAACCATTGTGGAGGTCAGTGTGGAGACTCCTCAAAAGAGTAGGACTGAAAATGCCATTCAAGCTGGCTATCCCCCTACTGGGAATTTTCCTGAAGGAACTGAAAACATTATATCATAGTAATATATGTGTAACTATGTTTATGGCAGCACAATTTTTGATAGCAAAATCTTGAAAACAACCAAGTTCCCCATCATGTGAGGAACGGTTGGAAAAGATGTGGTATTATTATACAATGATATGTTACTCAACTATAAAGAGTGATAAACTTGAAGCATTTGTATTTAAGTGGATGTCACTTGAACATATACTCATAAATGAAATAGACAAGACACATATGTGAAAATATCATATAGTCTACCTAGTACAAGAAATCAAAAGAAGAAATACAAATAGAAAGGTATAACAACAACTAAAAATAATTTAGACAGATAGGGTATACTGAATGGCATATGTTGCAGGGTAATAATTAACTTCTTTTGTGGAAGGTTAATAATATAAATTTGCAGATCAAAAATTGGAGAAATGGAAGAGCTGCAAGGACAGCCAACATTTTGTCCATAGCTGAAGGCTCAGAACATAGGAGAACCTGTAATGTAACATCATGGAACTCAGTTGTGCCCCAAATTTTCTGATCATGGAGATTATGGAGCCACAGAGAAATGCAATCAATGATCTATAGTGTGCCTAAGGGGAGTCCCATGGAGTGAGAACTTTATCTCAGGCTTTCACAGAGAGCAAACTGGTCAAGCAGTGACCATGACTCATCCACAAGGCTAACACTGACAAAGGATCTACAAAGTGAGGTACAGGATTACAGGATAAACCCTGAGGGTAGTTGACTGACCTCATCAGATACAAAAGTTATATTTTCTGTTATGTAGTTCTTGCACTATCTCAATCTTAACCATCCAGCAGAAAAGTATAAAAAGGCAGTATATAAAATAAAGCCATAATAATATGTTGAGATCTAAATGGCTTTAGCCAACAACTTCTGTGGATAACCCACTACTATTGTGGACTGCTAGGCTGTGTTGGATTGTTTCGCTGAATTCAAGCACCTATAATAATTGAATGCCAATATAATACCCATCTCTGACAGAACTAAACAATAAAAGGGGATACAAAGAAGGGCCATTCTGTGTTTTTATAAACAGTACAGTTAGAATAATTATGCATTACTTTTGCATAATTCTATGAGAAGAAAGATTTGCACTAATAGTGCTTGGATAGGATATCCTGTCTGCTTCCTGTACTGTGGATAGCCACTACCAAGATAACAGTGTAGAAAGTATTAATTATTGAAAGTGTACTACAATTCAGCTTTAAAAAAAGGCATATAGCTACATTCTCTTAATTCACTGAATAGAGGCATCTGCTCTAATAATGTTTGTAAATAGAATAACATGTCTGCATCTTGTACAACAAAAACCTACCACAAAACAATATGCACTGTATTAATTATTGAATCTGTTGTACCAATTTGGTTTGGAACTGTCTCACTGCTATTTGTTCTTCAATAAAATTAAGGGAAAGAAAAAAGAAAAATAAATAAATGAAATGGAAAGGAAAATCAGAGTGCACTGAAGCTCACTTTGCCATGGATTGAATGATTGGCATAACACATGTGAATACATTTGAAGGAGCACTGTGCACGCTTTCTTGTACTGTGGAAGCTAGTGTGGTCTTTAGTATCATTTAATTCTAGTATGTTGAATTGTTTAGATGTTTTTTCATAACATACCTAGAAGTTTTCCTTCTGACTTTTATATGCAGAATTATCAAACAGCACTGAAGATGTGCATACATCTGTAATTCCAGTTGCATTTCATTATTTGACTATACTTTGCCATTTGTTATGCTGAAGAAGAACTTTATATACAAAATCAATATCTGAGAATAATTACAAGTGAAAAATTGAGCCTAAATGTGGTTGAACCTTATATCAGAACACATGCTTTTTCAAGAAAGCCAATCAAATAATCAACTTTAACATTTCCTCAAAATTGAGCCCACCTGAATTATTGTTAACACTATTTCAAGTGTTTTATATTTATTTTTACAATTAATCCATGTATTTTACCAAAATGTCTTTCTGATGAATGTCTGTTCATCTCAACATTATTTTAATGTACAATTCTGTGTAATAGGTAATTTTGTCAGTTCATTTAGATTATTGATGAAAAATTGCAACACTTGTTTCTGTTGTGTCCAATTAAAATCCAAGCATATTTATTTATGATATTTTTTTTTCTTTTGCTTTTATTTTCACCAGTAATGGAAAAGCATAATTTTAAGTAACAAACTTGTTGATGCACCATTTTCTTAACCAGCACTTCTCTCCCTACCCCTAACCTTACCAAAAGTGTTGCTTGCTAAAACACATCGTTAAAATGTTAATATTTATTTTTCCTGTCACTGCTGAATATCTGACAAGGCCCCGCCAAATAGCTCAGCGGATTAAAGCACCTGCAAACAGGTGCAGGGGGCAGGGGTTCAATCCCCAGGCCTGCCATGCTGGCCCTGCCCCCCGGGACACTCTAAGATGGCAGTTCAGACTGGTCATGCTGGTGTGTGCCTGTAATCCCAGCTCTTGGGAGGCTGTAAATAGGAGGATCACTATGAGTCCCATCTAGTAGTGAGGCCCTGAATATCCTGTAACCCTTCCCTAAAATACAAAATAATAATAATAATAATAATAATAATAATAATAATAAAATGAACATTAATCTTACCCAAAATTCACAATAGGAAGAAATGAAACTATCTTAGATGAGGAAAAGCCTGCTGTGGATAGTGCTGAATATATTTCAGTTCACAAATAGCTCAGCAGCCACATCTTATACTTTAATCACTTTTGGTCAGCTAGTCACAGCAGAACTCACTGTCCTTGTACAGTAAGCTTGGGTAGCCCTTCACTGCTCACCTGCTCATCTTGCAACCAATGCCCTTTGCTGTTTGCTTCAAAGCATAAGACCTTCTATTGTATACCTCACATTTTGTAAAGCTTCACTGGCTAATCAGCCAAGCCTAGCATACCTGAGAAGCCTGTTTCTTGAAATGATTATAAACATGTGATTCTTTCCAAAAGGACATGATAACATGATTATATGTCATTTAATGGGCAGTGCTAAAAAATAGATTTTTTTTTTAATTTAGGACAGGGTGTACAGGGTGTACAGAATCTCACTGCATAGATCGGACTCAGTGATCCGTATGTTTGCAGCCTCCCAAGTGCTGGGGTTACAACAGTGTGCCACCGTGCCCAGTTTCAATTGCCGTCTCAGCAAGACCTGGGACCAGCGTGGCAGGCCTAGGGATCAAATCCCTGCCCCTGCATCTGCCTAAGCAAGTGCTTTAATCTGCTGAGCTATTTGTCTGACCTAGAATGTGTGTGTGTGTGTGTGTGTGTGTGCGCGCGCGCGCGTGTGCGTGTGCATGTGTGTGTGTGTGTGTGTGTGTGTGTGTGTGTTTAACCAGCTCAGGATGGGGCTGGCATGGCATGTGCTGCCTCGGATCAAATTGTGGTCCCCTTCTCCCTCCTAAGCTTGCCTAAGCAGGTAATTCGGACTGCAGAGCTATCTCACCAGCTCAGAAAATGTTAAACTTGACATTGTTTGGATTTGTTGGTAAATAAAGTTAAAATGAAATATTGTAAGAAGTTTAAGTTAAAAATATGTGTATTACTATTGTATGATTTACTATAGCACCAAAAGTTCACATTCAAAGAGCAAGTGAGGGAAAGGTAGTTTTGAGGGTGTCTTTTTATACCACAGTATGGAGAAAGCAGAACAATTATTTTGCAGTGCTTTTGTTTTACAGTGCTATTCCCATTTGACTTGTGTGTAAAAGGTAGCAGATGCTTTGGGTGTTTGGAGCACACCTGGTTTTTATGCAAAGAAAATGTGTAATTTGGACTATCAGGTGAATAATTAATGTCAAACTAATTCAAGACAGATTCTTAAAGACTGCATGTGAAACTCCATGCTTCCTCTCGGAAGTGCTGAAACAAGCCTCTTTGTCTGAAGTGCTTTTCCCCATTCTCAATAGGAGTCTCCACTCCCAGACGAAGTATTTCTACTGTACATTATTTCTCTTTCAGAAAGAATTGCACTTGATATTTTTGAAAAATATTCAGCCATCTTTATCAAATGCAGGTTCTCTGTGTTATTTCACCCTTCCCTGACACAGTGCTTTTCAGAAGAGAGCTCATTCATTTCACAGAACCTCAAGAAATTAAAAAAAATATATATCAAAGTCAACTACTTGCCTATGTGTGGAGTGCAAACAGCATCTTTTAAAATATAAATAAAATATTTATCTTATGATAAACTTAGATATTTATAATTCCAAATCTTGAGGTAATGCCTCGGTATAACATCCAAATTCCAGGGAATGGCTAAAGTTGTTTGTTTGATCAGTTTTCCTGCTGAGTAATTACATTTTGCTGAGTCTACAAACTATTCATTTTAAATGATCTTCCATCCGCAGCAATTTCTTTCCCACTAAAGAAGGCAGACATATTTGAAATATTTTGAACAGTTAAGGAAGAGGAAGTAAATGAGTTGGAGCATATAAAGAAATTCTATGGCTTTAAAAGCCAGCATTTTAGAACCTACTCACAAGTAAGTTGGAAACATAAATGTATTTTAATCATACACATAGGCATTGTAAAGATAAGAATCTTACCTTAATTTCTGGTGAAGTAATACAAATTGTAGATGCTTAGATAGACTCAATGACCACATTTTTAGAATGTCAATTATTACTAAGTATTATTAATTTAATCTTAATTCATATACACACATACAGTGTCTATATGGGTGTGCATGAAGTTCTGCATTGGTGATTCGTCATGTTGCACTTCTTTTATAACTAGTGAAGCAAAGAAAAGCTTGTTATTAAGATCTTTCATGTTTCATTTTCCCAGATATATGAAAAATTTTTGGGAAACCTGATATGGAAGCCAGCTAACAGTTGATAATCTTTCCATTTTTCACTAGCTACTACATGATGAATCAGATAACCACAGAAGGAGATAATTTTCATGTCTCTCTATGGAATGTTACGTGACACATGCTTTAAATATAAGCATTGTATTTATATCTATGGCCTTAATTCCAGGTAATTGAGAATATCTGCTGTGTTACATAAAAACACAGTGTTACAAATATTGCTGTCTTTCAAATATAACCAATGGTTGTTTCATTGCACTTGTGTCCCTTCCAAATCTCTGTATACATCGCACCCACCGCCACCACTGCCACCACTGCCACCAGCAACATAACCATAACCACCACTACCACCACCACCAAAAGCATGTTTCTCAGGTCTTTCAAATTTTTGTAATTATACTTTATATATCTAGTAATATTTTTTCAGATTTAAGCTTTATGGCAGTTCAGTGTTACCAAGTGTAACAGTGCCATTTGTAAACTTTGATGTGTTTGCTTCATGTCTTAACATTATATTTTGGGAATTGTTACAATAGTTCAAATTTAGTGCAATAATTATAATTAGCATATCTGGATGGTGGTCCGTGCCCAATTATCGTTAATGTTACTTGTTTGATGTCAGTAAAAGTTGCACCCTAAGTTTAGTAGTTAAGTGCTGTGTGTGTTCCAGCCGATCTGCTATTTGTCCTTTTCCCCATTTCTGTTTTACTCTCTGAGTTTATTCTAAGAAGCAAAAAATATTAAAATTGAGGTATTTAATAACCCTATAGGTTGTCTAAATGTTCAAGATAAAGAAAGAACTGTATATTTGCTTCTGTAAGGCAGCAGCTTCAGATTATTATTGTTAGTGAAAAAGACACATGGAAAGTTGAGACAGGATGCATTCTTGGGCTCCTGCATCTAAGAGCTAGATTATGAATGCAAAGGAAAGTTCTAGAAGGAAACTGTAAATGCTGCTTCACCAAACAATTGAAGGATAAGAAAGTAAATAGCTTCTTGCTGATTGGAGAAAGTTTTATTGGTCTGGATAGAAAATGAAAACAGGTACAGTGTTCTTCCTGAAGCCAAAGTCTAACCCAGGGAAAGGCCTCAACTCTTCTCACATATATAAAGGCTGAGAATGGTGTCCCTATAATGAATGCAGGCTTTACATGCTGCAGGTACATACTAATAAAAATAATAACATAATAAAACATGCAAAGGTGAGGAAGATGTAGAAGAACAGATTAAAACTGACAAAGGCTGTCTCATGAAATATAAGGAAAGAAAGCATGTTTACAACAAAAAACTGTAAAGTAATGGCCAGCTCTAAACCTTGCACCATATGAGCAGGTAGGGGTACCCACTCCTTCTCTGAGTGAGAAAGCTGGCCCAAGCTGGTTGTGCATTCCCCCAGCCCCAGGAAGTTCATGACCAATTGCCAGCTCCAAACCTGAAGTATGTTCACTTCCCCTTAGTCCAGGGCAGCACATGTCAATGGCAACTAACCAATTTGATCTTGGATGAGGACAATGCCTGGGGAAAGAAGAGAGAAATAAGATCCCATGGCTATCAACATTAAGCACAATTGTCCACATGGATCCCAGCCCCAAGGCCTAGATGCAGCTTGGAACAGAAGCCTGATCATGATTTACATCTGCCATTGGAAGCAAAGACACGGCTTGGCTCAGACAGTAACTGCAGTCTGGGGTGAATGGATAGAGTGGTCCCAGAGTGGAAGGGGCACCTGAGGATCCTATAAACTCTGAAGTCAGACAGAGAAAACAGTAGCTGTCTGAATCTCAATACTATCAACATTGTAGAATGAATATAGGCACTCACTGTAAAGCATAGAATTTTTTTCTTTGACTATTTTGTTTTATTTTTCTATTTTTAAAAGTATTTGTATCATTAATTCATTGAGTTTTGGGGAGGTTGTGGGTTTTGCTGTCCTACTTTTTCTTCCTTTAGTTCCTTTGTTCTTTTTCTTTTTACACTTTTTTTTCTCTTAATTTGCTTATTTTATGTTTTGCCCACTGGTTATCTTTTTTTCTTCTTCTTGTTTATCATTTCTGGCGACTGCCCTGTAAGACTATTAAATTATTTTTATTCCTCAATAAGATATTACAACTGATTTTTCTCTCCTCATATCCTATTAAGTTTGAAAGTTTTGATATTTTTATTCTCAGTACCCCAGATCTTCTGCCTCTACTAAGGTGTCTCTCTAGATAGGTAGTTGATTTACTTTTGAATATTATCTATGGTTAATACAGGTGAAGTTCTTCTATTTCATAGGTATTTAGTGTATGTTAATAAATATTTTGTTTGACTTCGTTTTTCATATAGATGTCGTTTCTATGAATAAGTATGATGCATACTCAGGGTTTAAAGCTACATAATTGGTGCTGCACTTCCTACTATAGCCAAGGCAACACAGTTGTTGCTATTAATCAGTTTTCTGAGAAGCTGGTATCTGGATCACCTTTGGATCATCAATAATATTTCAGTTGATTCCTGGAGACTTTGGAACAAGGCTAAATATGCAATCTCCCATTTCAAGTAAAAGGAGGTGATCGGACACACAGGCCAGTGCGCCAGATGCAATGGACACCACTGAAAAGTAGACGTTAAATAAAGAGGTTGCCATACTAGGAACAAAGATTCCTGCTGCCCTCAAACTGAAACCCTCAACACAACACCAAACAAACACACATAATGAGAAAAGCCAACCAAATGCTTCCCTGAAAACCCAACTACCCTGAAGCTGATCTATGAAGCAGTGAAGAGGAGGCCACCAAAGGCCCTCAGCAGAACTACTGAGAGTCATTCAGAGAAGAAAACAAAGTAGCCAATAGGCACTGGGCAAGGTCATGAAAGATGCAGGTAAACAGACACTGGATCAAATAAACAAAACAGCAGCAAGTCTGGAGAAGGCACTAATGAAAACCTAGGAGAGCTGAATGGAACAATGTGAAACATGGGTGACCAGCATAGGTCAGGCTATTAACAGGCTCAAATAGAAATTCAAGAGATTGAAATCTATCAAAAGTATGAGCAGCAGAAATGATTGCTTTTGATGAGCAATGATTACTAAAATGGACCAAAAACAATTTAAAAGCCTAATAATCCAATAAAAGTAAAGAAACAAACAGGAACAAAAATGAAAACAAACACAAAAGAATAACAACACATAAAAGTGTACAAGTATGAAAAGCCCAAGTTTAGCTGGATTCATTAATAAATTCTGTCAAAATTACAGCAGAAAAAATTTGAGTGCAACGTGTTTAAGCTCTTTCGTGGAACTGAAAGGGAAGAGTGCTCCCTAAATCATTTCTGGAAAGTTTTATTACCCTGATCCCAGAATCAGACAAAAACCCAACCAAAAAACAGAAATACATGCAAATATTTTTCATGAAAAATAACTAAAAAAAATCTTCAATATGTTACTGGCAAACAAAACACAATGAATTATCAAAACCATCATACATCATGACCAAGTGGGCTTCATCCCAGGAATGCATGAGTGGCACAACATGCAGAAGTCAGGTTACACAAATAGAGGCAAGGGTACAAGCAAAAGCTCATCCCAATAAATACCAAAAGTCTTTAGCAAAACCTAGCATCTTTCTCTGGTAATCACCCTTAAAAATATCGGTATACAAAGACCTCAATTCAGTCTAATAAAAGCCATTTCTGACAACCATTCATGTTATAGTATTAAGGGGGGAACTGTATAATTTGAATTTAGAAAACAAATTGAAAATAATATAGTTGAAAAGAAGTCACATATAACTTAGACACTTTTAACTGAAAATATTGTCATATATCATCCTTTCTCAATTTTTATTAGTAATTTATCAAGAGGTAAGTAGTAGATTCATGTACCTGGAAAATAAAATTGTTATTCCTATTCAATAACCATTTAAAAATATGTGTTTTAATGAACTTCACTAAATAAACATTATTAAGTAGGCCTAACAGTCTGAGCATGTGTGACACTGAGGATTAAATCTATGGGAGCTTTAATACTGAGCTACATCCCAAGTAGTTTGTAGACTTTAGTTTGTGGCCAAGTCATGGTACATTACACAGCCTGGAATCAAACTTACTGTCCTGCTGGCTTACCTTGCTAAGAAGCTGAGACTGCAGGGGGCACCAACCCATCTGGTCCAATATACTTTTTCTTCATTTCAATGAAAGTATTTATAGTAACAAAGCCATAGAGCAAAGTGGCTAATGGAGAACAGCAAACCCAAACTTTACATTTCACTTGTATGGATATTGATAGTAGTAGTCATTTTTCTCTACTTGTGTTTGAATATTGATTTTTTATTGTAAAATATTTTAGATCTAATAGAAGCTCTTGTATCTCTGGTTATATATATTTTTTTCTGAAGCATAATTTAACTACACATTTAAAATCACCCATTCAATAAATGAGAAATACATATTTTCTGATCTTTTAAAAAGAAATTTGGGGACTTCTCCCACATCGATCTGATTGATCTGGATACTATTGATGTCAGCAACCTCAACAGGTACTTTTCATTTCAAAAGAAACATGTTGGAAGATCAAAGGCACAAGTTGCCAAAGAGAGTGTACTATAGTTTTACCTGGAAGCTAATATTGTAGCTTATCATGATAGCATCATGAACCCAGACTATAACATGGAATTTTTTGACAGTTTATATTGGTTATGAATGCATTAGATAACAGAGCTGCCCGAAACCATGCCATTTGGATGTGTCTGGCAGCTGCTATTCTCCTTACTGAGAGTGAGACTGCTGGATATCTTGGACAAGTAACTACTATCAAAAAGGGTGTGATTCATTACATCGTGTGGGCAAAGTTTTTGTTCAACCAGCTGTTTGGGGAAGAAGATGCTGATCAAGAAGTATCCCCTGACAGAGTTGACCCTGAAGCTGCCTAGGAACTGACAGAAGGTGAAGCTAGAGCCCAAACATCTGATGAAGATGGTGACATTAAATGTATTTCCATGAAGGAGTGGGCTAAATCAACTGGATATGAGCCAGTGAAACTTTGTACTAAGCCTTTTAAAGATGACATCAGGTATCTATTGACAATGGATAAACTATGGTGGAAAAGGAAACCTCCAGTTCCATTGGACTGGGCTGAAGTACAAAATCAAGGAGAGGAAAGCAACATATCAGACCGACAAAATGAACCCCAGTTAGATCTGAAAGATCCACAGGTTCTACCTGTGAAGAGCTACACATGTCTTTTTTCAAAAAGCATTGAGACTTTAAGATTTCATTTAGCAGAAAAAGGAGATGGAGCTGAGTTCATATGGGATAAAGGTGACCCATCTGTGATGGATTTGGTCACCTCTGTGGCAAAGTTCAGGATGCATATTTTCAGTATGAATATGAAGAGCAGATTTGATATAAAATCAATGTCAGGGAACATTATTCCTGCTATTACTACTACTAATGCAGTGATTACCGGGTTGATAGTACTGGAAGAATTAAAGATTTTATCAGGAAAAATAGATCAATGTAGAACAACTATTTAAAAAATAAGCAGTCAAATCCTAGAAAGAAGCTTCTTGTGCCTTGTACACTGGATCCTCCCAAGCCTAATTTTATGTATGTGCAAGCAAGCCACAGGTGACTGTCAGGCTGAGGGTTCATAAGGTGACTGTTCTCACTTTACCAGACAAGATAGTGAAAGAGAAATTTTTTATTTTTGCACCAGATGTTCAAATTGAAGATAGGAAAGGAACAATTCTAGTATCTTCAGAAGAAGGAGAGACAGAAGCTAATAATCATATGAAGTTGTCAGAATTTGGAATTAGAAATGGCAGCTGGCCTCAAGCAGATGACTTTCTTTTTTTTTAATCTTTTTTTTTCCATTTATTTGTATTTTATTAAAATACAAATGTCAATCAGACAGTTTCAAGACACCTTAACCATACAGAGTCGATGAATTAATACATTGCAAACTTTTTTCATAACGTTTTGGTACTGTACAAGGTGCATACATGAAATTATATTTACAGGTTTTTTTATAGCTGAATTATATCAAAGATTCAATAATTATTTACCTAGTGGATGACCATAGCACTAAAAGCCGACATAATATCCTGTCCAACCACCATTAGTGCAGATCTTGCCTCTCATA
>PVKA01015150.1:0-50728 GCA_004027165.1 Ctenomys sociabilis
GGAAGTCAACGTCATCAATGAGGTAGATACATTAGGGTACTATTATAGGCTAATAACATTCATGTGATCAACCAAAGGAGCTTGTCACAGGAAGTCTAATTAAAAGAACAGAGGCAGGAAGCCATAATGCAGCAATTAACAGGAAGTGTCCATAAAAGGAATCTAAAAGGAAGGCTTCCGGATTATATTGTCTCCCACACTATGGTACTTTGCAGGTTTTATTTATTCTTTCAGGCTCTTACACTAAGGAGATAATACAGTGCTTACACATATGGGTCTGACTTATTTCACTTACAAGTCTAGCTTCTAGTTGCATCAATTTACCTCTAAAAGCCTCAGGTTTGTCTTTCTTTATAGCTGAGTAATAAATACTCCATTGCATAAAAACATCACATCTCTTTTTCCATTCCTCAAGTGATGGGCTTTTGGGTTGTTTCCAAGATTTAGCTATGACAAATTGTGCTGCTATAAACATGGGTGCTCAGATGTCACTGTGTATGGTGTTTTCAGTTCTTTTTTGTTTTTAATTACCAGAAGGAGAATAGCCGGGTTGAATGGGCTTTCCAATCCTAGTTTTTTAAGGAATCTCCACACTGATTTTCATAGTGGTTGTAACCAGTCTGCAGCTCCATCAGCAGTGGAAAAGGGTTCCTCCTTTTCCCCACAGCCTCTCCAGCATTTGTTATTAGTTGATTTCTTTATGACAACCATCTTTTCCTGGAATGAGATAGTATCTCAGTGTTGTTTTAATTTACATTTCTCTAATGACCAGAGCTGTGAAACAAAAAATTCTTCAGTTTGACGAAGAAGGTCTATGAAAACACTTAAAACTATGGTGCATACACCTATAACCCCAGTGCTGGGAGGCTGAAAACAGGAGGATCTCTGTGAGTCCAAACTGTGTAGTGAGACCTTGTACCAAATACAGAAGATAAAGGAGAAGGAGGAGGAGGAAGAAGAGGGGAAGGGGGAAGGGGAGAAGGAGGGGGAGGGGACGGGAGGGGAAGGGAAGGGAAAGAAGGGGAGAGGAAGGGAGGGGAGGGGAGAGGAGAGGAGATCCTAGAAATGGCACAGGGACCAGGGATTCAATCCCCAAGCCTGCTGTGCTGGCCCCACCCCAGCAATTGAGACTGGGCGTGGTAGCACGCACCTATAATCCCAGCTCTTGGGAAGCTGTAAATAGGAGGATCACTATGAATCCGATCTAGTACCAAAGTTAGACTTTCTCATGAAAACTGGGGCAAATTAACTATTCAGTTAGACTACTTTGATTCAAAAATTATAAATCGTGCTATAAGGCAAAGAAAAGAAAATAAATACACATATGTTGGGAGACAAGAAGCAAAGTCATCTTTATTTGAAGAAAAGAACTCTACAACTAATAATTACATGCATAGAAAATTCTAAGGAATCTAGTAAAATGCTATAAGGATTAATAAGTGAAGTTAGTGTGGTTGCATGGTGTAAGATCAACATTCAAAAATAAGTGTATTTCTGTATACTGGTGTTATGGTTTGTGTCTAGTTGTCCTTCCAAAGCCTCAAGTAGTCATGGGGTGGGAACTTCTAGAGTTTGTGATTAACTCATGATCCACTGGGATTATGTGTGATCCAAGGTTGGGATTATGGATTTTAGTACAGCTGGGATTATGGGTGTGAGTACTTCCTCCAGCCTGGGGCAGAGAGCCCAAAAGGAATATAACAGACAGAGAGACAGACTTTCTTTAGCTATTGCTCTTTGTTGCATTCTTGTTCTGCCACCATGAACTGCTGCTCTCTGTCATGTTCCACTCTGCCTTGGAGCCAGCTGAGTACGGACTGAAACCTGCCATAACTGCGAGCTAAATAAACCTTTCCTTCCTTCAATTTGGGTGTTGGGTATTTGTCCCAGCAAAGACAGAAGAGTAACTAAGACAATTGGCAATAAATATTTGAAAATTGCATTGACAAAAATACCATCTACAATAACATCAGGAAATATTAAATATGTGAGGATATATTTAACAAATATATGTAATAGTTATATAAAAATTACTAGGAAATATTAAGGATGTCCCAAAGAAACAGAGAAACATGATATTCTTGGATTTAAAGTCTCAATATTGTTAAAATTCATCTACAGAGTCTTCCTAAATTGGACCACAGCATTCAATACAGTTCCAGTCACAATTCTAGCAGGAATTTTGTAGAAGTGAACAAGTGATTATGAGATGCATATGAGAAGTATAAAAAAGACCTAGAATTATTAAAATTATGTTCGAAAAGAGCAAATTTGAAGGACTTCAACCTCCAGATGCCAAGACCACTGTGAAGCTATAGTAATAGACTATTACTGGCAAAAGGATTGACGTGAAGATCAAAGGAACAGAACAGAGCCCTGAAATAGACCCAAGCGTATACTGTCAATGTATCTTGTGCAATATGTGCTCAAGTCTAAAGTACGAAGGTAATCCCACGGGAAGCAGATGTAACAATGGAACACTGGGAAGCAGATGTAACAATGGAACAAAGATACCAATATGAAAAGAATGAGCCTGGCCCTTACATCCTGCCACACCCCAAATTTAAGACAACACAGACCAAAAATCAAAATGAAAAACACATCTAGAAGAAAATATGTGAGAAAAATCTCTTTGTATTAGACAAAATTTCTTTATATCAGAAAAACATGCTAATCATAAGAGAAAAACACTATAAATTGCACTTCATAAAAATCCAAATTTCTGCTCCTTAAAAGCATTGTTAATAAAAAGGTAAGCCCAAATATCCATAATCCAATATTCTTTAATTATTTATTTGTTTTTGATACAGGGTCTCACTACGCAGTTCAGACTTGCAGTGATCCTTCTGTCTCAGCCTACCCAGTGCTGAGAATACAGGCATTGGCCACCATATCCGGTTCTGGGGCTGGGATAGCATATGGTACCAGGGATTGAATTCGGGACCTTACACTTGCCAGGCAGGTACCTATGCAGCCGAGCTATCTCCCAGCCCACTAATACAATATTTTGATAAAATATTTATAGCAAGACTATATAGGGACTCTTTGAATTCAATAATAAGAAAAACAGTCCCATTTTTAAAAATTGCTAAATAGAATCCTTACAAAAGATACAGAGATATCTGTGAAGGGAGGCAGACTTGCAATCTCAGCAGTCTGAGAGGCTGAAGCAGGAGAATCACAAACCCAGGCCCACCCTGGGCAGCTTAGCAACTTCGCAAGACCCTGTCTCCAGCAAAACAAAACAAAAATTAAAAAGAGCGAAGTCCAGGCATGGTGGCACATGCGTGTAATCCCAATGCTAAAAACAGGAGGATTACTACGAGTCCAAGCTGCGTAGTGAGACCCTGTACCAAATACATACAATGAAAACAAAAAGTAAAAAGGATGGGCAATGTAGGCCAACATGAAGGCTCTAGGTTCAGTCCCTACTGCCACAAAAACAAAACAAAGACACACAAATAGCCAAAAAATACATAAGATGCCTGAAATCACTTGTCACTAAAAAAAAATACAAATAATAATGTCAGTGAGATACTAGTATACACATAATAAATGGGCTACATTTAAAGTGTAGACAAAGAGCCGGGCATGGTGGCACATGCCTGTAATCCCAGCACTAGGGAGGCTGAAGCAGGAGGATTGTTGTGAGTTCGAGACCAGCCTGAGCTACAAAGTGAGCTTAAGGGCAGCCTGAACTGCACAGTGAGACCCTGTCTCAAAAAAGACAAAATAAATAAATAAATAAAGTGTAGACAAGGATGCAAAGTACATAGAATTTTTATAGCAGCTGGTAAGGATGTAAATGATGCTTTGAAAATAGATTGGCTGGCATTCACAAAGTTAAGCATATACTTGCCCTGTAGTCATGCCCAAGTATTTATCCTACAGCAGGGGAAACATACATCTACACAGAGACTTGTATGAATGTTCATAATGGTTTTATTCATAACCCCCAAAGCTGGAAATAATCCAATGTCAATCACCCAATAACTGGGAAGACAAAGCGCGGTCTATCTATAGTAGTAGCGCCACACTCACGAGAAGCAAACCACTGGGAACACGCATGAGCGAACCTCAGACCCATCAGACTGAGGCAAAACACTCCCCGCTGCATGACGTCATTTGTATGCAACTTGTGAAAAGGCAAACCCAGCCCATAGCGACCAGTGGGGCTCGAGCGGTGGACAAGGTCGAGGTGTCTGCCAGCTTTGCCTCACTGCGGCAAATACCAGAGCTAATCAGCTTGTAAAGAACAAAGGTTTCTGTTAGGGTTTGCGTCTGGATGTCCCCCCGAGACTCATCTGGTCATGGGGCCAAACTTTTCAGAGGTGGCTGAATCTAACCTTGGTGACTGGTTCATCGTCTAGGGCTGGGAGTAGGGGTGTGAGTTCTGCTCCATTCTCGGGCGGGTGGCCTGGATACAGTATAAGGGGGGAGAGAGCCTTGCTCCTGCCCTTCGCCCCCACTGCTTGTGTGTCTTCTGCCGAGCTGCATGGTTGCCCCCCTGCCCTGCCGCCCTGCCTTGGAGCCAGCAGAGCATGGACGGAGACCTCCGCACACTGGGGGCTAAACAAGCCCCTCCCTCTGTAACTTTGCGTGTCCAGTATTTTGTCTCAGCAATGAGAGAAAGCAACACAGCTTGTTTTGGCTCATGGCTTTGGGGGCTCCAGTCCCTGGCACATTGGCCCGTTGAGATGCTGCACATCATGGCAAGAACATCTGATAGAGCAAAACCACCCGCCCCATGGCTGGGAAGTGAAAGAGAGAGCGGGTCTCCCTGGCCCCCTTTGAGGTGGGAGGCCTCCAGTGACCTAAAAGCTTCACCAAGTGCTCTAACACATTCCAATTACACCATGGCATGGACCAAGCTTTGAAATGTGGGACCCTGTCGGGTATTACTGGGTCAACTGGTGCCCTAGAAGGCTAAGTAGACCCTGGTATATAAGCACAGAAAAGCCAGGCATGGTGGTACACTCTTATAATTTCATCACTCAGGAGGCTGAGGCAGGAGGGCCACTGTGAGTGCAAGACAAGCGGGGCTAGAAAGAGAGCTCAAGGCCAACCTGAACTGCATAGCAAGACCCTATCTCAAAAAGAAAAAAAAAAAAAAAAGTTGGCGCAGAAGAACAGCACAAAGGTAAAGTCATCCTTGAAGATCCTTTATGGAGCCACCCTGTTGGAGACCAAATCCACAACGTATCTTACCAGATCTACAGCCAGCTTCCCCCCACGTCTGACTCAGTCTCTCTGGTTAAATGCAGCAGGGCTGGCTTGCGAGGCAATGAGCCAGGCGCAAGCGCATGTGTGAGACAGAGCGATCGTCCGACTCTCTTGTTGGCCCCAGGCCAGTGGTCAGGAGTATGGCTAGACCAGCATCTATCGCGCCCCTCTCCTTTGCCTTCCTTAACTTGCTTTCCTTCACGCCCGAGCCAGGGGACCAGGGCAGCTTGCCTCAGTGTCCTTCTTGGTTCTTTAGCAGCCACTCTCCCCAGGCAGCTTGGATCCCAGCGCAGCTCAACTGTCATCCCTGTGTTCCTCCCTCCCTCCCTCCACTTCTCCTTCCCTCCCTTCCTTCTTCCCACCCATCAGACACTGGTGACACCTCTTTGAGGCAGGGAAGGGGGTACCCTGACAAAGCTGGGATCAGGGAGGGACAGGTCTTGGCCCCACCCTTCCCAAGCCCCAGTTAGCAATGACGAACACCGCTGCCTTCAGCCCTGTCATTTTTTTCAGAGACGTGACAGCTGCCAATCAAGCAGCTGGTGCTTCCCGAGCCTCCTCACTGACTCTCTCCATGACCACTGCAGCAGTCCTAGATCTCCCGCATGCACTTAGACCAATCACAGGCCCACAGTTAGACCAAGCAGGCAGTGAAATCTGAGCCAGTCACAAGCTTGTATCTGGACCAGTCATGAGTCTGCACCTGCTACCTGAGCCTCACACATCATACATGTCTGTTACATGTTTTAAGTTAGTCTAGGAGGCCTCTCTTTAGCGTACTGACACCCCCTATGATGTAGCATAGCCCCTGTTAAAATAAAGAATTACTTTGGTGGCTTTGTAAACCTGCTCCTCGCTTATTTCTTGGATAGCATTGGCTCTACTCAGAATTCTTAGGACCACAAATGGAGCAGTGGACTCCAAAGAGTAAGCACTAGGGCCTGTGAGCCCTGAAACACTCGGGAGACCAGTAGCCAGTGAAGAGCAGCAGCAGAGACCAGCACCCAGCTAGTAAGCCTACGGTGCCTGGCACAAGCTGGCAGCAGCAGCGGCGACCAGCACCCAGCTGTGTCTACTCCTGACATCTGCAGTTATCATGCAGTGACTTCAGGACTTGTCCATTTATGATTTCCATCACAGTGGAGCAAAAGAACTCTGGACTGATTGGCAGCGGAAGCCTACAAGTGTCTGAACACTAGATTCATGCTCAGCCTGGGAGAAGTGCCCTAAGAACCTGATCCCCAGGGAGAAGCACAGACTCTGGTTAAATCTCGGGCACTCTGTCTCATTGGCCAGCGGGAATGGAGAGCGGAATTGCGCGCAGCACCGAGCAGGTTCCAACCTTCTCTTATTTCATTCTCTTGCTCTTGCTCCCCAAGACCTTTTAGACAGTGTGGCGTGCAGCCTCCTCTCTGCTCAGCAAGGAAGGTCTCACAATGCAGAAATGAAGAGAAGCCACCAGCCCTGCCCGGGGTGTGCTCAGAGTAAGGACGGCGAGGCAGACACGGAAGCCTCTGTGATCTGGGGCTCAGTGTGAGAGGGGAAGACGAAGCTCAGGAGTGGTCAGAGGGCTGCATGGGTGCGTGTGTACGTGGTGCGTGTGCGCGTGTGCGTGTGCGTGTGCGTGTGTGTGTGTGTGTGTGTGTGTGTCAGTAGAACTTGAAAGACTAGTTCTGAAATGTGTATGGGAATTGAAAGGGCTGGCCAGTGGAGAAGAAGAATGACAAGGTGGGAGCCTTGCTCCACCAGCTGTCAGCACTCAGCCTGACACTGCAGTAGAGAAAGCACAGTGGCAGTAAGGTGTGAGATTGGCTTAAGAATGGGCAGAGTCTGGTGAGCAGAGCCCAGAAGCAGATCTGAGCACTGTGGACATTGGGTTTACCACAAATGCAACATGGCTAGGGAACGCAGGTGTTTTCCGTGAATGGTGTGGAATCTACTGCCCATCCTAGGAGCCATGATCCCTGACTCACACCGTAGAACAGAGCAGAGCCCTTCTTCTAGATTGTAAGCCTAAACCACGCCTAGCAGTGCATGCCTATAATCCCAGCACTCAGAAGGCTGAGGCAGGAGGATTGCCAGGAGTTTGAGGCCAGCCTGGGCTACATAGCGAGTTCAAAGCCAGCCTGAACTACATAATGAGACCCTATCCCAAAAAAAAGAAAATTGCAAACCTAAATGTGAAGCAATTTAAAAAATTTTAAAAGATATTATGAGCCTGGCATTGTGGCCCACATGCTGTAATCCCAGCATCAAGGAGGCTGAGGCAGGAGGATGACAACTTCAAGCCCAGCCTAGGAAATTTAGCAACTTAGTGAGATCCTATCCCAAAACAAACAAACAAAAAATAACAAAAGGGCTGGAGATATAACTCAGTGTGAAGAGCCCGAATTTGTTCCATCCATCTATCTATCTATAAATGTATATACATACACATGTATATGGTTACAGTTACATGTAGTTATATATATGATACTACATATTTCAAAGACAGCCTGAAATAAACAATGAGACCCTATCACAAAAATATATATACATGATACTATGAGCCTGTAGTGGAAAATGATTTCTTTACAAAACTCTGAGGATACAGGGAAAAAGAAATAATTTATTACCTTCAGTTTTTAAATATTTACTTACCTAAAAATATAATTAAGCAAATCAAAAGAAAAACTGCAGGATAGAAGACATTTGCTGATAAAGAACCAGATGCAGAATGACTTCTAAGGACCAATAAAAATCAAAAAAGACAAAAGACTAGAAATCACATTCCTCCTGCCTCAGCCTCCCAAGTGCTGGAACTACAGGTGTTTGCCGCTGCACCTGGCTCTGATCAGCTATGGCCCACGTCGGCAAGGGTATGGAGCACTGAGGACTCTCCCTCTCTAGGAAAGACTGGAGACAGGTGCACTTTAAAAACATGACAACGTTATTTATTGCATTTGAGAAACTGCAGCACCTCTGCCCCGCAGTCCCGCTTTTGCGTACCCACTCTAACACCAGAGTACACCGGGGTCCCAGGAGACAAAGTTCGCAGGGGGCAGCACAGTGCCTGCCGACAACAGCATGGGTGAGCGCTTGACACTGAGGGACAGAGAGGGCAGCGGTCATGGCCCAGCAGAGGGACCCGGCTGGCAGTGCTGACCCAGCGCACAAAGGCTTCTGCAGTGCGGCTCTGAGCACACCAAGATCAAAAATGGGGCAAAATTAAACCCCAGGGCTAAGAATGCTTCTGCCAATAGCAGACTATATAAGAAAGCCAGAAAACATTCGGCAGTCAAGGTCACGGCTGCCCCTGGCAGGAAGAGCAAGGCGAGCTGACTGGAGAAAGTTAAGTGTTATCTTTAAAATGGCCTGTTAAACACTACACACAGTGTATGCCCTTTTCTCTGTTTATAAAACATTCCAAATTAAAAATATCACAAACAAGAAAGAATGTGCCATGCCAAGAGACCCATAGTTAAGAGGAGAAACTTCTGTACCCAGGAACCAGGGATGGGGATGTGGAGGGAACTGGAGTCCCCACGGTGCCAGTCCTGTGATGCCCAGGGCAGACCCATGTGCCCTGCCTTGGGGCGTTTACAGCCCCGGAAGGGAAAGCAGCAGGAATCAAAGAAGCACAGACCACGAACTGAACGGAACTTTGCAGGAAGACCAGGGCCTCCCACACGGCCCAAGGGGAGCCCTTCTGGGATGAGTCTCAAGGTAAGCCTGCCTCAGCCTCCCAGAGTGCTTCAATTACTACAGAAGTGCCCCCCCAACCCCCGTAAACGATCTATTTGGAGACTCGTTAAAATTGGTGCTGGGGTGGGGGAGCTTAACTGCCTCCCCCAAGCCCAGCCGCTAAAGGGTCACAGGGTCACATGCAGATAACTGTGAAGGAAAAGGCTTGGACAGGACAAGTGGGAAAGAATATTTGATCTGGGTTTTGGAGAGTAGATAGGAGTTCGTCAGGCAGAAATGATAGTTTTTGAGAATGTAGGATTCTATTTCTGGCTCACCTAAGCCTAGTGCACAGCTGTGCCCAGGAAATACAGTGAAAAGCCAGAGAATAAACGCAGAGGTAGGGGCCTGGGAGATAGCTCAGTAGAATAGATGCTGCAAAGTCCTGAGTTCAATCCCCGGGGTAACATAGAGGTGGTAAAATGGAGCCCCACCTCTCATCCAAATGGACCTCAGAGACTTAGGTGCAGTGGGGTGGACACCGACCCTTTCTTTCTGACCACGGCTCCGCCTCATCTGCCAGCAGCTTCCTGGGCCACCGGGAGAGGGGGACGCACACGGAAGGAAAGCGCTGCTGCCAACGCAGCCCCGCCCTCTGCCTCCACAAGCCAGATTTCCACCGCCTCGGCCACACCCCCAGCCCAAGCCCCAGGGTCCCGTGAGGGTGACAGCAGCAGGGCCGGGACGCTGGAGCCAGAAGCAATCACAGTGGGCAGCCGCGGCTGCGGTGGCTTCGGAATCTGGTTGTTAGCGGGTGGCTGAGGGAGCCGCGCTGTCTCCCCTGTGTTTATTTGGCTCCATTGAGGGGCTGGGAATTTGATCTCCGTGGGGACCGGGCCCTGGACAGGCCCTACCGGGAGCCGGGCCGCTCGGAGCAGCTTACGCTACGCTGTGCTGCGTGGGGGAAACCGAGGCCAGCGAGCCAGAGGACACGGGATCGGCTGCTTTTGAACCCAATTAGGGTAGCTCGCCTCTGGGGGCGCTTCTCCCGTTCCAAGCCCGCAGCCCGGAGCTTCATTCACTCTGCAAAGAAAGCAATGTCATTCTTATTTAACAGCTAGGGGAACTGGAGCTCAGAGAGGACAAGTGACTTGTTCTCAGTGGTACAGAGCTGGCGCTGGGCCTGACTCTAAAGCGCATCTCCCAGAGAGAGCCTTGTCCCGGGAGATGCGCTAAGCCCCCTTCCTCCAGCCCTGAGCCCTGCCTGGGTTTGTGGGCCCTGAGTCTAGCCCAGAGCTGTCATCTCTGAGCAGGCTGGTGACAGGAGGAGGCCTAGAGCCTTTTGTCCCACATCCCCCTCCTCCCACCCACCAGCTCCGGACACAGAAAAAGAATAAGAAAGGCTCTAGCTTGGGCACTTCCCCTGGGCACCCGTGCCACAGCTGTGTGACCCTGGGCCAGTGACACCACCTCTCTGAGCCTCCCTCCACAAAATAAGGCATGGAATCCTGTTGCCTTCCTTCATCCCATGATGCCATGCATGGAAAGGGCTTGGCACCCCACACTTGCTCTGTAAACAGTTTGTCCTGGATTTGAACTTTGACTTTTGTCTTGTTTTGCTTTCGGCTTTTGACTTTGGTTCTCAGATTCTTTCTTCCAGCCATGTGCTACCAGTTTCTGGGGAACAGAAACCTGTGTTCTCTGCCAAGATGCCCCGTGCAGTATCAGGCAAGTGACCAAGGCTCGTTGTGGCATTGCTCTAAAGCCTGTGTCCCTACTGTCACTCTGAGCCCGGGAGTTTCCGCCAGGCAGAACCTAAGTACAGTTGTGTACAGCTTCAGGCTAGGTCGTTCTTGGGACCCGAATCCAATGGTTGCTTTATCTTTGAACCAAGTGCTGAATCCCTCTCCTTGTAATTCCAGCCTGCGTTTCCACACTGGCTGCAGGGACTGAACAGTTTTCCTCCCGGCCCAGAGGCCGGAGCAGGAAGCGTGCTCACCTTGCCCCAGCCCAGGAGCCTCCCCCCACCTTTCCTCTGGGGAAATCAAAGCATCACCCCCAAGTTCTTTCCTTTCTCTTCTAGGCAACAGCACTTCGCTCCCAGCGGGCCTTATAGGGGAATGCTCCGAGCCTCCCCAACCTGGGGAATTCCCAGGAACCAAAGTCAAACTTCCAGGGCCCTCCCGCGGCCATCCTGTGGAGCCCTTCTGCAAACAGATGGCGGAAGAGGTGGGGGTGGGGTGCCTTCCCAGCTCATTGTCTGAGGTTCCCAGGCGCTGTGCTCACCTGGGGGCCCTTGCACTCTCTCCTGAGGCCGGGCCCACTCCGGCTTCCGGTCTAAGAGTGTCAGAGTCCAGACAGTCACCAAGACACCAGCCTTTCCACTCTGGCTCCTGGTCACAATCTGCGTCTCAGTCTGACACAGCGATTGTCACTGTCTGTAATTTAAACTGAGAAACGCTTGCAAACCCTGAGGCTGGACTCAGCCTAATAGGCCGAAGTTAATCTTCACCGTGCCCTTGAAGGGGAACACTGACATTTCATCCATTTTTTGCTTGTAAAAACAGGGCTTCACTATGTAGCTCAGGCCAGCATCCAGGTCATACTGTACCTCCTGCCTCAGCCTTCTGAGTGCTGGGATTACAGGCCTGTGCCAACATGCCCGGCTGATCCCTCTCACAGATGAGGAGGCTGACATTAACTTGCTAACCCACACGGGCAGGTGGGACCCAGGTGTCCTGGTTCCTGCAGAGCCAGCTCAGGAACGCTGGCCACTGGTTCCACTTGACGTTATCATTCATTTTTGAGGTACTGGGGATTGAATCCTGGGGCTCTGCACGGAGCTACATCTCCAGCCCATTTTGAGACAGGGTCTTGCTAAGTTGCCAAGCAGCCCACACTGGACTCAAACCTTTGATCCTCCTGCCTCTGCCTCCCACAGTTGTGGAATTACAGGTGTGTGCCACCAGGATGCCCACCTTGCTTTCTTCTACATTCTTTCTTTTTCCCTTCCTTCCCTTTTTCTGTCTTCTTTCTTTTTTCCTGTCCCTCTCTCTCAGTGCTGGGGATATATAACCCAGGCTTTCATGTGGTAGGCAAGTGCTGTACCCCTGAGCTATACCCCATCTGCATATCCTGTTTATTTATTTATTTCTACATATTTTGGTGCAGGGTCCCACTATGCAGCTAGGCCTCACAGAGATCCTCCTATAGCCAGCCTCCCCAGGGCTGGGATTACAGAGGTGCACCACCACACCCAGTCTCAATGGCCCACTCAGTTTGTGGGTCCAGGGCCAGCGCAGCATGTGGTCCTGGGGATAGGGCCCTGGTCTCTGTGCTTGCCTAAGCAGCCACTTAATCTGTTAAGCTATCTTGCTGGCCCTGCCCATCCCTGTTTCTAAGGCTCCTCTTTTGCCCAACCCCACACCTCCCAGCTCTGCTCACAGTTCGTCCATGGACCCCATCTTCCAGGGATCCAGACCCCACTTCCAGGCTCCCATCTCCTGTCCTGTCAGCACCTGGCCATCCTCTGCTGGGCCTAGGAGATCCATGCCCAGCAGCCCACCCTCCCAGCCTTCTCTCAGCCCCCATCCAGGGCGTTCAAGGAACATTCCCCTCCCCATGCAGCCAGCCTCTGAAGGCTTCCTGAGAGGCCTTGGCCTGTTTCATGGGCTTGCAAAAGAAACTTCTTCCTCACACTAAACCATGAGCTTTTTTCCAATAACACTCACTCCCTGAAACTCCAAGGCCACAGACCTTGGGAGCGATCTTGCGCAGCATTTCTTCAGGGGGCCGCTCTGGCCCTGGTCATGTGGCACCATCCTACAGCACCCTACCTCATCATTGTCACAACCAAAACTACCATTCATTTCCAAGTCTCTCTCTCTCTCTCTCTCACACACACACACATGTATGCACGCAAGCACGCACGCATGCACATTTGCACAGACCATGAACATACACACACACAGCCAGTCCTCTCTGCGCACATGAGCTCCTGAGACCCAGAGAGCCACAGCTCTCCCTAAGGTCACACAGCAAGTGGGGCTGGCCCACAGTTTGGAAATCAGGGCACAGTACCTCTCCCACTGGGAAGCAGGAGGTGGAGGCAAGAGCCCTGCCATGTATCCTATCCCAGCTTCCTGCAAACCTCATCCCCTGGAGCTCCTGGCAAGGACCAGCAGGAGTCAGGCAGATTCCAGCAGAGGAAACCTCAACTTCTCACATTCTGAGGACTCGGCGGATTCTGCCTCGTTCCCAGTAAACCAGAAGTGTTGACATGAAGTGAGGTTAACACAGGGAAGCCTTCGCTGGCCAGGCCTTGCCCTGGCTCCGTTGGAATCCAGTCTCCCAGAGTTAGGGGTCTGGCTATGGGAGGGGCGGCTGTAGGATTTCTGGTGTCAGCCACCCAGAGGTGGGGCTTGAGGGACAGGAGGGGGATTTGAAGAACCCAAAAGCCAAATGTGCCCCTGGGAGTGAACTGTGAGGGAACCCTGCACCCACCCACCACTTCCCCAGCTCTGGGACACTTGACCGTTTATTTTTTTGGTACCAAGGAATCGAACTCAGCACCTTGCACTTCCAGGACACACTTAAGCCTCTGAGCTATCTCCCTGACAAGGGACACTCGATCTAACCACTCACATCTTCAGTTCCTCCTGCTGGGGCTTCAGGAATGTAGAGCTGGACTGTAGATTTCCTGAGCCTAAAATGTCAACTCTGGATGGATGGTAGCCCGGCAGTAGCCCAGTGCCTGCCCCTCAGAAATAAAGCAGTAGCGGGCGGGCGTGGTAACCCACACCTGGAATCCCAGCGCTCCAGGGGGCAGAGGCAGGAAGACTGCAAGTCCAAGCCCAACCTCAAGTCTAGCCTAAGAACTTGGACTCTACCTCAAACAAAGAAAAAGGAGTGCTAGGGATGTAGCTCAGTACAAGAAGTCCCTCGCTTCCACCCCAGGACTGGGAAGACATGAAGCTAGGGGAACGCACGTAAAACAGGTTGCACCAGTAATAAAAAACCACAACTCAGTGTGTGTCCCACCATCTCTTTAAAATGTTGCCGGTGCATGACTCAGCAAGAAGAGGCGACTTTTTTGATGTGTCATGGAAGCCACAGTCCCTAAGCTGCAAGCAGCCTGAGGCAGCATGGCAGAGCCCAGACCCAATCGATCACGTGGTGCAGGTGGCTCTGTTGCCACCCCCAGACCTCATACTTGAAGCCTGAGCAGCAGGGAAGAGAAGAGCTAAAGGAGACAAGGGGGCCCCTAGCCCCTGCTCCCCACATGCGGAGCAGCCTTGCTCTCAAGTCTGTTGCTGTCTGATCTCCCGGGTGTCTCGGGCTCTCTCCCCAACAAGCCTGCACCCCACTCCTGCCCCACGTAGACCCCTCTCATCTGGAAGATCCTATCAAGCATGTACTGGGGAGACTGCAGGTCAGCACTCCCACTCAATTCCGCCTCAGGAGCCATGTGCTGGGCTCCACACCTCCAGCTCAGCCCTCCTCTCTTGTCCCTGTCGCAGGCTCCTTGAGCTTTCTCCAGTCCTCAATGTCCCCCAGCTTCAGGAAGCACAAGCCAAGCTCTCTCTGGTGGTCTCATTAAAAGGCAGGAGAAAGGGGAAGAGGAAGGACCTGGCTTTCCCAAACCCCTGCCCTCAAAGCTGCGGAGTTCCCCGCTCTGTCCTTTCCTCAGTTTCCTGTTCAAGGCCCAGGGCATTCTCCACCACTTCCTCTGTGGATTCTGAGGGCAGCGACCCACTCTGGAACCCAGGCCCATTGTCTGTTGGTACCTATTGTCTAGAGTGCTGAGAAAGTGTCCCCTCAGCCACCCTCCCCTCTGTGTGGCCAGCAGGGCAGGGGAAGAGGGCAGCACATGACGGTTGGCTTTGTCACCAAGAAAGCACTGCTTTGGTAACAAGTGACAAATCTGAAAGTAGCTGTCTTGCTTTCTTCCTTAACTCCACCCAACTCCCTCTCTTCTTCCCTTTTCTTTTTTTCTGTGCTAAGAATTGAACCCAGGCCCCGAGCATGGACTCTACCTTAGAACTACCACCCTATCCCCTAAATCCTATTTTACTGTTGTAAATAGAGACAGATCTCACTATGTAGCCCAAACCTCATACTCACAGGGACCATTCCCCTGCCTCAGCCTCCTGAGTGCTAGAATTACAGAAATGCATCACTATTTCTGGCTACCTAAATCCTGCATTTTGTTTTGTTTTCTTTTTTATCATTTTGAAAGAGGATCTCACTATGAAATTGAGGCTGGTCTTGAACTCACTTTGTAGCCCTGACTGGCCTCAAACTCCCAGAAATCCTCTTGCTTCAACCTCCAGAGCCTTGGGATTACAGGTGTGTGTCACCACCCCTGGCTAAATCCTGTTAAGTGTTATATAATCACTGCAGAAACATCTCTAAATGCATAAATAAAAATAATGAGAATTTCCCCTCCAGTGGCAAATGCTAAAAATATTTACAGTCATGTTTTCTGTCTACATATATGGAAGAATAACTTATCAAGATAATTTGTGGTATTGCTTCCCACCCGTTGCTTCTGCTGCTCCCTTCTCTATAACAGGATAGAGATGCAATTGGCAAACATAAAAGTCACCCCCCTAAAGTATATGATTCAGGGTTCTTAGAATATTCTCCAGAATGTTGTGCAAATACTACAGCTAATTCTAAAGTGTTTCTATCATTCTCCAAAGAACTCCCCCTAGGGATTCTTAGCCTCAATTCTGTATTTAAGACCTGTCCGTGTTGCCGCATGAATTGCTGCTTCTTCCCATTTTAGGACTGCGTATTCCGTTGTGTAGCTCCAATGCATCTTGTCTTACCCGCTCAGGGCTGACCAACGTCTGGGTTGCTTGCGCTCACTCCAAGTTCTGAGCACCAGTGCTGTGGCCGAGTGTCTGCGTGAGCATGCTTTCCCTTCTCCTGGAGCTGCACTGGGGGGAACTGCTGGGTCCACGCTAACTCTATGTTTAGCTTTTTGAGGTTCTTCCAGACTGTTTTCCATCCCAGCTACACAAGTTTAGACTCCCATCAGCAACACACAAAGATTCCAATTTCTCCATGTCCTCGCCAGTACTGGTTATTTTCCCTCCCTCATCTTTTTAAAATTATAGTCATCTTTGTGAGTGTGAAGTGGTATCTCATTGAGGTTTGATTTGCATTCCCTAATGAGTAATGCTTTGGAGCAGAATATGGCTTTAAATTGATTTTAAGGGACATGAAAATTCCATTGGACATTATAATAGGTTATTATCAAATATTCAAGTTACTTCTGTTTTTCCAATTCATGATTTTCTTTCTTTCTTTTATTTTCCTTCATTTTTCTAAAGAGATGGGTTCTTAGCTGAGTATGATGGTGGAGACCCGTGCAGACCCCTGATCAGCCTCTGGGAGGCTGAGTCAGGAGGATAATATAAGTGTTCAAGTCCAGCCTGGACAACTTAGTAATTCAGTCAGACCCTGCCTCAAAATTAAAAAAAAAAAAAAACAGGGTGAGAGAGACTTAGGCTCAAGGGATCCTCTTGTTTCTACCTCCCAAATTGTTGGAATCACACACATAAACCACTGCAGCCAGTTTAATTCACTCTTGCATATAAGGCTTCGTATATTGTAATCACCTCTGGTTCAACAGTAGTAATTCATTCATTCATTCATCCATTCAATAGCTATCACCCCGGCCCACCAGAGGCCCACAGTACTGAATGAAACAAAGTAGATGGAATCCTGCCCTTCTAGAACATGAAGTCTGGGACTTATTAAATAAGCTCACAGGTTAGCTCTGATGTCAGAAAGCCTTGTGCAAGGAAATCCATCAGTAAGGAAATATACAGGGTATACACAGAGGTGGAGGGAGTCCCTGGAATCCCTAAAGTCATAGCCCACGGGGTGTAGAAGTCAGCAGGGTGTCTGAAGTAGGGCCAGCAAGCCCTCAGCCCTAGGGTCTGCCTTATCTGGGAGGTGATTCAGACTTGAGTCAGACTGTGGAACTAAGGGCCAGGGAGATGGCTCAGTGAATAAGCGCTTGCCTGGCAGATGCAAGGGCCTGAGTTCAATCCCTGGTTCCACAGAAAAAAGATTGTGGAACCCCACCCAGTCCAAGACCTGGCATGAGAGCCATTTGACTATGGCCTGTGATGGGGTGGGGTGAGGGCTCCCTGACCTACCAAGTCCTCCTTTTGGAAGGTACAGCTGCACATTGGGAAGTTGAGAGTGAGAGCTGAACGGAGAGGCACCTGCAGGGAAGTGAAAAGAAACCCTGGGGCTGTGGAGCAGACAGGAAACTGGGCCAGAGGCCACAGGGAGCAGAAAGCAAGGCACAGCCACAGGTACAGTGGGGCAGGAAGCTTCACTGCCCAAGAGCTGGAGGACAGGTTCTCTCTCCTCTCCTCCTCAGAGCTTTGCGGACACTCCCTGGCTCAACTGCATGAAGATTCTGTTTTCCTCATTTCCTCCTCTACCTTGAGAGATGGAAGCACTCTCTGCACCTTATGCAGACCTCACATTCCAAGCCTGCAGGCCTGGCCCAGCTCAAGTATCCCCAGCCTCATTCTGCAAAGGAAACCTGGGAATGGGAAAAGCACTATGAATGAGCCCAGAAAACAGGATGGAGACAGCTAGGTCCATGGCTCAGGCCCAAAGGCCCAGAAGCCCAGCTCTGTCCCTGAATCACTGAAACCCTGCGCAAATGCTATGCCCTTTCTGGACCTGTTTACCCATCTGTGTCCCATCTTAGTGTGTGAATATCTGGGGAATCTATGATATGAGTCAAAAATCATCTTGCTAAGAAAAGCTAGAAACTTAAGTAGGCGAATGAATGTTATCGTTTTGTTTGAAAAAATACTATGCCATCCATTTAAGAAAACCAAGAGTATTTTTTAAATGTGAAATTAAAAGAAAACCTTCATGCAATCAGGAGATTTCAAATTGAGGGATCAGAGGGGCTAGTAAGTACCCCTCTGCTTAGAGAGGACACCTGCTACCCTAAGGCCCATGGACCCCAAACTTAAATCAGCATCCTAGAATGTCCAAGATTCTTCTTTTTTAAAATTTATTTATTTGTATTTTAACTTGAAGAGTGAAAAATAGAAGCAAAAACAAAGAGAAAAAAATGATATAAACAGGGTAAATATAATGATACATATGTTACAGATTTTCAAAACATGGATGGCTATATATATATATATATATATATATATATATATATATATATATATAATCTAACACAGATCAGTAGTCCACAACAGAAGCGGATTATCCACAGAAGTTGTTGACTTGAGCCATTCACAGCTCATTATATTAATATGACTTTACTTTATATACCTCCATTTTTATATTTTTCTGCTGGATGATTAAGACTGAGTTAAAGCAAGACCTATATAACAAAAAATGTAACTTTTGTATCAGATAAGGTCAGTCAGGTACCCTCAGGTTTTATCTTGTAACCCTGTTCCACACATTGTAGGTTCTGGAGTCCACCAGACTTTGAATTCAAAGTTTCTAAAATGTCCAAAATGTCAAGACGTCTAAAGATCCTGAAAGCTCTAAAATTTCCCAGATTCTTGAACTTCTATAAGTTTCAAGTCCCAAATCCTAAAATCTCCAAATCAGGGCCTGGGGAGATAGCTTGGCAAACACAAGGTCCTGAGTTCATTTCCTGATACAAAAAAATCTCCAAATCCCCACCATAAGCCCAACGAGAGAGACTGCCTAGAGAAGTTTCAAAGGACAGGGCTAGCTTCACCACTGTTCTGTCTTGGCACAGTGTCCCCATAGGAGGGCCCCTATGACAAAGCCTGCATGGTTCCAATTCACGTGGGCCCTAAGTCTCCTCCATCGCCCTTGAGCCCACACTGTGCTCCAGACCCATGGCTTCTCTCAGAAGGGATGGCTGTTGTCCGGGGTGCTGGGCCCCAAGACTCACCTTAATGGCCCTTCCTGGGTTCTCTGCCCTCAGAGAGTCCAGTGGGGATACACAGCAAGCAACAAGGGCCCTAGGGAAGGGTTCAGAAGGACAGTGACATGGGCAGGTTGGGTCCCTCCAGGTCTCCAGGGTCAGCAGCTGCCAGCTTCCCTCTCAGGAGGAAGAATATTCAGGCTACTGTCCATAGCCAGTTGTGGTCCCTGCCCCATCCTACTTGGCCCTGCTGCTCTGGGTGTGCTGGTCTATCTGTTCACTTCAGGCCTCATCCCCCAACTTGCATGCCAACCTGGCTTCAGCTCTGCCTCTGCCACCCTCATGAGCTGCTCTCCATGTTCCAGCTCTGCTCCCCATGAGACAGCCATACCACGCACCTCAGGAAGAGAGAAAAGACACAGGGCTGCCATGTCCCAAATCAGGTCTTTCCAGAGGGCACCAAGACTTTAGGCAGAGTGTGAGGAGACTCTGGAGGGGACACAGACCCAGAGCTCAAACTTAACTTACATCTCCTGCCTGTGAGCCCTGGAAATATCTACTTCCAACAAAAGGGAGATTTTAACTCCTAAGTCACTCCGTAGTAGGAGAGCGGGTTGATGGGCTACTGGATCCTTTCCTGTTAAAGGACCATCAGTGCCCAGGCCCTTCCCCACAGCCTCTTCTCACACCCCTTGCCATGAATGTGTCTCACCTATAGTAGCACAGGAGGGGTGCTAAGGCCAGTGGTGGAACTGGAGGATGGGTTTTAACATGAACCTCGGCTCTGGGTCCCCATGTGGCCTTGCCGGATCCATTCATGACCACAGTATTTTTATCCCAGAACCGGCTGCCTGTGGTCTGCATGGGGGTGGCTGGGCCATGTGTCACGTCTGAGTGATCGTGGATTCCCTCTGCCCAGGAATCAAGCCCACAGGGGCCAGCTGCTAGATCCTGGAAGCGGAAAAAGATCAGGAGAGGGGGAAGCTTCAACCTGCTCAACCAGAGAGACACCCAGCCATGAGCGAGGACAGCACTAATCACTACCCAGCGCTCACATCCTAGGCTCGGCACTGACCACCAATTTTACAAGGTGTGCCTCACTATCAAGTAGATGCTGTTGTCATCTCCACTTTACAGAGGAGGAGAGCTGGGCTGCGAGAGGGCCGGAAGCCAGGCAGTGAAGCTGCAGCGTCTGTGATGGGATTTCCCGGCCACTTGGAGCTGGACCACACGTGGACAGGCATCTACTCCCTCAGGCCCCCAACCTGGGCCACTGTCAGCCCATAGAGGTCTCCGGGACTGCAAAGGATATTAGTCCAACCCTTTTTGGAGATGAGAAAAGCCCCAAACAGAACTCAAAATTATGCAGCCATTTGATTCTGACAACCAACTCGGAACTCTCCCACTGGATGATTCTGTACAGCAGCTTTGCCTCGTGACCTGTCCCCATCACCGGCTCCAGAACTCGCCGTGCATCACTGGCTCCCTGCGCAGTTTGCTGTGAAGCACAGAGCTGCGACTCTGGAAGCAGATCTGAGCTGTGCTTCTGACGCGCTGTGTGTGTGACTTGGGCAAGTCACCTCACTTCTCTGAGCCTGTTTTCTCCTCTGTAAAAAGGACGCGATAAATGCACAAGGCTGTGTTAGGAGTATAAATTTCCCGCAGTGTGGCTAAATGTGGATTTTATCTTGGGCTCTTTGCACCCTTTATTAAGCTGCCTCCAGCCATGAGCAATGGGCATGCTATACCTGCCCAGGGTCTCTCCTGACACAGAAGCTCCGATGGTAGAGACACAGCAGCTGGGGCCAGCTGTCAGGGACAGGTCTAGAGTAGAAGATTCCTGCCTGCCTCAACACAGGACTGGAATTCTCAGAGGAAGAGATTTGGCAAGGAAAGAGAAGATGAGACCTGCCCATCCTCTGAGGCAGGAGACAGGAAAGCAGAGAGGCAGAATCCAGGGCCAGCACGGCCACACCCCTCCGGGTGACCTCAGAACAGCTCCGCCCCAACCCCATCCCCTGGCCTCAGTGACCCACGCGTAGAAGCATGGGACCAAGTCATGCTTTTCCTGCTTCGACTATGAATTGCTTGGGGCAGGACCCCTTCCTCATGACCTCCTCTCCCAACCCGTGACCTCTCCCCCTTAGGGACCCTCCGTGGCCTGGCCACTGGTCACGGCCTGGCAGCACCTCGGTCTCCTGACTCATCTGGTCTGTAGGTAACATTCCCCAGTGCTTCATCCCAGCTGCAAATGTCCTGGCCAGAAAGTCTGACTGGCCCCGTGGGCTGGATCGAGTCCTGTGTTATCTGCCGGGCGTGGGTAAAGAAGAACTGAAGGCATGCCTACTTCAGAAGCAAAACAAGCCCACCTAGAATGTAAATCAGTTACTTGGAAACCTTTTTTCATATTTATTCTTCATTTATCTAGAAAGCTTTCCGGAAGTAATTGGCAATGGGCTGATTCCTAAGAGGAAAAAAAAAAAAAAAAAAAACAACAACTCTTACACTCAGCTGGGAAAATAAATCTCAAAAGTGTACACCCTTGACTCATCAGAGTGTCCTCTCCCTCGTCATTTATTAACTCCGCAGGACGCAGGATTGTGACACATGTGGGTTACTGGTTTTCCACCGGAAGGAGGCGTGATGACGTGGGCAGCTCCCAGACACCTGGGAGTAGGCGAGCTTGACAAACCCAAAAATAAGAACAAGACTCAACTTTTCAAAGTAGCCATAAGGATTTAGTAGCTTTGGCAACAAGCACTCCGGCGTGTGACAGTTAGGAGACAGCAAGCCCAGCACACTAGGCAGGAGTAAAAGCACACTCCCCAGATGTCACTGGAGATGGTATCAGTGGCAGCACATCGGGAGAGTTTTCTATTTTCTTTTTTAAAGGAAGGTTTCAAGTGTTCAACAAGCAGACCGGACCTCATCTGGAAAACACTTTCTTGTGGACTCAGGCGCTATAAATGATGTATGACTATGAGGGTTTACAGGCCGCTCCAACAAAAATAATGAATGGCACAATTTTGAAACCAAACGTTGTAACTAGCAGCTAGAAGTGTCTTGTTGGAAGAATGAAGTGTTTTAACAGTGACTTCAGTTGGATTGAGAACCACTGGGATCCTGCCAAGAGCACACAATGCCACCATCTCACCTCAGGCAAGACCCTCACACTTATTTATGAGAGGGGAAGGCGATTCCATGGAGCTGTGGAGGGTTCGGACCTCACTCCTGGGGTGGGGGGATTCAGGGTCCTCAGAACTGTGGGTCCCAAAACTCTTACACATCAAAATGTCTCATTAATTTTTTTTTTTTTTTTTTTTTTTTTTTTTTTTTGTGAACCAGGGATTGAACTCAGGCCCTTGCACTTGCCATTGAAGCACTTATTCCACTGAGCCATCTCCCTGGCCTTTACACATCAGAAATAACTTGAAGCTCATAAAATCTTCCAGAGACCTGGGAGAGGAAGCAGGTAGTTTAATGTTTTATTTCTTCTCCTTCTCCTTCTCCTTCTCCTTCTCCTTCTCCTTCTCCTTCTCCTTCTCCTTCTCCTCCTCCTCCTCTTCCTCCTCCTCCTCCTCCTCCTTCTTCTTCTTCTTCTCCTTCTGAGACAGAATCTCATGAAGTATCTCAGGCTGATTTAAAACTCACTAGATAACCCAGGCTAGCTCACACTGTAAGAGATTCTCCTGCCTCAGCCTCCTGCATTATAGGGCTAGCCACCATACCCTGGCAGGAGTGTATTTCAATTGCATTCTGTAAGTGGTTCTGGGGTCAATGGACCCCCATTTGAGAATCACCACTCCCCCATTTCACAGATGGAGAAATCAAGGTCTGGAGAGGAGCAGCAATGGCTCGGTGGCTCAGTCACACAGAGAAGCCCAGGAAGAAGCAGGCGGCCTTCCAGCACATTCCTCATGCCCCAACAGCCTCCTGGGGCAAACATTCCAAGGACCAAACAGGAAAGGAAGTGGCAGCCGTGCCTGTGCTGATGCCGGAGGGCTCGCGGTCACTCCCGAGGCAGCCCGCGGTGCTCAGGCAGTTGAGCTCCGTGAGCCTGATTTTCCAGATGGGATTGGGGATGGGATTACAAAACCAAGCATTTATTTGTATCCCCCCAAGAAAATAAATCAGCAGTTTTTCTCCAAGCAAAGTGGTCAGAGGAAGTGGTGTTCTTAGCCAGCAGGAAGCTGGGACTCTTCCCAGCCCCCAGAGCTCCTCCAGGGCTGCCTGAACATCCTGAAGGCATCTGTTCTCTCTACAGCAGCAGGCAGACTCAGGAGGTAGAGGGTGACTGACTTTCTGGGCACAAAAGGGATTTCCCCTCCAGGTTCCCTTATTGTTCCCTTACCTTTGAGCCCTAAAAATGGGTGGCAGCGGAATGTATGAGTGACACGGTATGTTGTTGTTCCACCAGCCTCCAAGAGTGCTTCAGAGAACCCCCCAGGCGTAGACGGCAGTAGTGTTGACTGAGAAGCCCCGACCTGGAGGCCTGGTCTGTCACAGACATTAGGCTCTGGGTGTGAATCCAGGTTGTACCTTCACGTGCTGTGTGAGTTTGGAGACTTGCAGCCTCGGGCTCCCTTGAGTACAAGGAAACAGGAGAGGCTTGTCCTTAGGGTTTGCACAGTTTCGGGACTCTATAGAGTCCAGGAAGATAATGGCCTTGTGCCTCAGATGTGGCTGTCACAGAAGAGGGAACTGCCCAGACCCTCTCACACCCCAAGATGTAGACGATCAGCTTTCTTGAACCCCTCCCCCAAAGCGCAATATCTGGAACTCCTGCTCCACCAGGAATGGGAAAAACCATTATCCGCAGATGACCTCACTTTGCAAAAATTCAGGCCGTGGTTGCCAAACAGAACTCCAGGGAAGGGGAGGGAAGGAAGGGTCGGGAGTGTGCCAGCCACCAGCTGCAGAGCATGCGGCACCTCCGCGCGTCTCAGGCCGGCCCTGTGACGAAACTGCTCTGGACGCTGGTCCTCCCGGCTCTCTGAGAGGCTGCACCTGGGCTGCGTGGCGGGGGCCCTTCCTCCCTGGACAGTCCAGCGTTTTCCCAGTAGGACCAACTCCGCATCGGTCTTCAGGTGGAACCTTGGGGGACATCCAGGCTGCAGGCATAGCAGAGGAGGCCCAAGATGGGGCCGGACAGAAAGTGCTCAGGGAAAGCCCTTCGCCGCCGCAGCACCCGTGGCCACCTACCTCCAGCGGGGAGAGCATCTTGACCCCATTGAGTGCCGGCCAGTAGCACGGGGCCCCTCGTGCACAGAGGAGAAGGGCCGCCATTGCCCGTTCTGGCACCTGCAGTCATTGGGGAAAAGAAAGACTATAAAGACCAGCTCCAGGGAGCAGAGGTCCCAGGCCACCCTGGAAGGAACTTGGAAAGGTAGCCAGGAGGCCTGAGCTCCCACTTCTCTGGATAATGAAGATTTGGTCCAGAGACTGTGGGGTCTCTTTCCAGTCTAGGAACAGATAAATACAAATGTCACTTAAAACCTCATGTAGCAGCAGAGCTTAGAAGCCTGGTCTTAGCAGGGTGACACTTCCTTTCCCTGCCCTGCTCCCCATTGAGGACAGTGTCACCATTCTACTCTGTTTTGTCCTAAATGGAATGAGTAGGCTGCAGATCACCCCTGGCTGGAAGAGGCAGTGCTGCCTAACGGTTAGGTCCTGGGGACTACCAGCCTGCCCCTGTCCCAGAGTTTCTGGTCCTGTAGGTCCCTCTTTTGTCCCTTCAAGCCTGAGAGGGCGGCAGCCTCCTGCTCTCACTGGTTTCTGGTGAGGCATCATCCCCTACAGGAATGTTTTACCCTGCGGCCACAGCTCAGCAAAGTACCCCACATTACTTCTCTAAGACGATTTGCGGGTGGCCAGCAAGCCTATGAGAGGTCCTGAGCATCACGAATGCAAATCAGAACCTCGGTGGGCTAGCTCTTGACTGGAAGATGGCTACCAAAACTCCAAAATAACAAGGGCTGGGGAGAGCGCAGAGAACTTGGAACCTTGTGCGCCAGAGTGAGGTTGTACCAGATGCAGCCACTGTGAAAAACGGCAGGGTGAGGGCCGGCAAGATAGCTCAGTGGACTAAATGCCTGCTTAGGCAAGCGCAGGGACAGAGGTTCAATCCCCAGCACCACAGGCCACACAGGCCCCACCCCCGGACTCCCTGGGCTGGTGACCAAGTCCAGGAGTGGTGACAAAGACCTGTAATCCCAACGCTAGAGAGGCTGAAAACAGGAGAATCACTACTCCGAGCTGCATAGTGAGTACTTGTACCAAATACGAGACTGAGTGAGAGAGAGAGAGAGAGAGAGAGAATCAAAATGGCAGGGTAGTTCCTCAAAACACCAAAAATAGAAATACCACGTGATCCACCAGTCCCACTCCGGGTATATCCCCAAAAGATTGGGGAATGGGGCCTAGAAGTGATACACAACGCACACTGGTATCCATAGCAGCTCCTTTTATTTATTTATTTATTTATTGTCCTTTTGTTTTTGTTTGGTCCTGGAAATCGAACTCAGGACCTCGGGCTTGCCAAGCAGGCACTGAGCTGCTCATCCATAGCCTGGTCCTTT
This sequence comes from Ctenomys sociabilis, assembly GCA_004027165.1. Lineage (NCBI taxonomy): Eukaryota > Metazoa > Chordata > Mammalia > Rodentia > Ctenomyidae > Ctenomys > Ctenomys sociabilis. The sequence continues at coordinate 25,369 of PVKA01015150.1, forward strand.
TCTCTTGACTTCTTGAGACAGGGTCTCGGTATACAGTTCAGGGCCTTGCGCTCACTTTGTAGCCCAGATGCTGCTCGTGGAAAATTAAGGAATAATTTATTATTCATCCCTAAGAGGGAGGAAGACTATGTCATATCCTACCAGGAGGAGCAGGGAGGACAAGTCCGTCCCAAAGACCTATATGGTGTGATTCCGCTTGCGTGAAGTGCCTAGATCAAAGCCGGGCAGTGGGATGGTGGTTGTCAGGGGCTGAAAGGAAAGGAGGAGGGCACTGTTAGTAGATTTCATCTCTGTCTGGCAAGAGGAGAGCCTCCTGGACGCCGGCTGTACAGCTGTGCAGCTCCGTGGAACTGTAGGCTTAAAATGGCTCCGGTAGTTTTTAAAACCTTATCAAATTGTATTATTTTGAATACGTACAATTTCCTGCCTGTCAACCACACTTCAACAGAGCTGTTTGCTTGAGGTTGTTTTCTGAGGTCCTATATTAAAGTTCCTAAAGAAAACCAGTGGTTCCCAAACACGTGCTCCTAGTAGAATTTTCTGGGAACCTTTAAAAAACTTTCCAAGCCCACGCCACGCCCAGCGCAACTAAACCACAACAACCCCTTGAGGTGTGAGGAGGGCCCAGGGAGTTTTTGACGCCCTTCAGGTGACTCCAATGTGCACACTCGTTTGACACCCAGGGAATGAAGCCCTCCAACTCGGCCAGGTGTTTCATGTCAGAGGGCTGCGGACCAGCTGCTGCCCAGGCCTATTGTAGGCAGTGAGAGCCTCTGTGGGTGCAGAGCGCTCCGCACAGGTCTCAGGAGTACTTAGCTAATGCCCTTTAAAATGTACTGAGGACATCACTGGCATTGATACTATTTCCTGGAGGAATCCTGGTTGTTTGGGGCACAGAGAGGCTGCAGAAATAGGGAAGAAGGGACCCTGGGCAGCTGGGGAGCAGAAGCCTGGCAGAAAGGAGGTGGGCAGTGGTGAGGCTGGCTGGGGTCAGGCGGGTGCAAGATGCCACAGCAGCAGGTGGCTTCTGCCTCCAGGGGCTGCTGCCACAGTAGCTGGTGTTGGCAGAGGCTTCAGAAAACACTGGACGGCATCGGGGCAAAGTGCAGGGGTCAGTCCAGGAGGCAGAGCGGCTCGCAGTAAACAAACACAGCCCAGGAGGATGAGGATGGAGCACAGGCCCAGCCTGCACGTCCTCCCCAGGTTGTCCATCCAGTCTGCAGACGCTTCCTGAGCACCCACTGCATGCCAGCCCACCCGTCCCCCCTTTCCCCCCTCGCAGTGAACACAACACCCCAGCCAGCGGAGCCGCCCGAGGGGGCAGGCAAGACTGCTGTCTCCGCCTCTGCTCCCACCAGCTACAGGTCTTGGGAAGTCCATCTCCTCTTGGACTTGTTCTGCAGAAAAAGGTGATACGTTCTAGGGGGGAGCTGCTGCCGCTGTTGCTGCTGCTGAAGGAGGAAAGGAGAGGGAGAGAGCGTTCATCCCCAGGGGGCTCCACGTGGAGCTCCTTCCCTTCCCCTGGGCCCCAGCTCAGGCCTCTTCCTACAGCAGGGCAACGGGGGAGACTGTACTCTGGGGACAGAAGAAAATCCTAGCAGTTCTAAGAACCGTGGACCCACACCAGGGACTCTTCCTCCACAACTTGGAGCTCCCACCCTGCTGGCGATCCCTTCCTCCCTCTGAGTGCAGCTGTCTCATCTGTCCAGCAGGGAAGTCAAGGCCCCAGAGTCCCTCCGCAGGTGGAAAGGAGAGGCCTAAGAAGCACTCAGCAGTCCCAGCAGGTCAGGACTCCAGCCGGGTATGACTTCAAGAACCCAGCTCCAGTCTATGCTCTGTTCCATAGGCTGTGGCATGTGGTGAGAGTCAGGCCATCAAAGCCCCATTAAAGGAGGGGCTTGCTCTTTAAGGGACTCTCCTGAGTTCCAGTGGGACAACCAACCTCCCTCCCCAAATATCCACGGGCAGTCTAGCTTTAGGCCAGGCACTCCTCTGCTCGAGTGCTTTCCAAAGGCCCCTTCATGCAGTGAACATGTCACTGGATCTAGGGTCCCCTTTGGTCCCCAATGTCTTGCAACCTGCAGTTTCCGTTCTGTCACTGTCTCCATCTGTAGGCCCTTGTGGGACTGGTCTTCCTCCCAGGACCCTCCTCTCTCTGTCTCCTTTCTTGGCAGCCACTCAAATGACTCCTGCTCTAGAAAGCCTTCGTGCTCCCCACATCAGAGATGGCCTCTCCCACATCTTGGCCAACAGTTCGCTCTCTCAGGCCATCCCGGCACACCTCACACACCCACCTGGCTCTGAGTTCAAGTCTCTCTGGCCACCCATCACCCAGGCCTCAGGCACTACAGAGAGGAAGAGCTGAGTGACCCCTGTGCCCAGTGCTCACACCAGATCCAGCACACAGGGTTGTTGGGTGTCCCCTGAGAGCAATTCCAGGCCAGAGGTGCCTGGAAGCTGGGCCAGCGCCTGGACGGGGTGTGATGTGCCTCCAGCGGCTGTTTTTGTTTTCCTTCTCCCTAGGCGAAGGCTGCTGCGGAGGCTTTCTGAGCCGCAGCTGGTTTTTATTGCAGCAAGGCTCAAAAAAGCCTTGAGCATATTTTTAGAGTGAATGGGGGGGGGAGCATATTTTCTTCCCTGACCCAAGATGAGGGCTTGCTCCAATTTTCCATCTGCTCTCCCTTCTGGGTGGAGCTGCTGGGGAAGTTTCTCTGCAAAAGGATCATCTGGGACGGCAGTGTATGAGCTCATAGACCCGGCAGGCAGGGGCAACTGGATAACATGCCCACACCTCCCCCAAAACACAGTTACACACATGTGAGATGGAGGGAGAAGGGCCACACACCGGGCTGAAGAGCACACAGAGAAAGCAGGCCTTGGAACCACGGGTGGCTCAAGCCCAAAGTCCGCCCAGAAAAAGGTAACCGAATAGTAGTGGCCTAAACTTGGGGGGGGGGCGGGTCTCCATCCTCATAGCCCAGAGCCCTAAGCTATGCAGATCACACTAGGTGCCTGAATCCATCAGACCCAGGCCTGGCCAGGAGTGCAATACAGGATATATTGATGCATTTTTTTCCAATAATGAGGCTTTACACTGAACTACATGCCCAGCTCTTTTTGAAAATTTGAGACAGCATTTCTCTAAATTGCTAAACCCAATCTTGCAATTCTCCTGCCTCAGCCTCCCAGAGTTCTGGGTTGCAGGAATGTATCACCACTCGAGGCTCTAACTGCATTGCTGACTGACTAGTTTTCAAATGTCTGAAGATCCTGTTGGCATGAACGAAATACTAAATCCCTCACTGGGAGCCTCCCTGAACTCATAGAGCTTATTTTGAATTGTAGTTTTTCAATAGAAAATGCTACCTGCACCAGTGCACAGCTGGGGTGTGCAAGGTTTGTGCTGTGGGTGGGTGCGTGGAGCATGGCCACGGGGCTCAAGCTGCAGTGGAGTGTGTGTGTTGTGTGTGTTTGATACACACTGTGTGCACAGTGTGGATGCCGTGCTTAGGGCTGTTCTTGCGCCCAGCCAAGGCTCATGGGAACTACAGAAAGCATCTCTGCTTCCTGAGCCCCCTACAGCGTCATCTTTTCCAGCTCCACAGGTTCTTGAGGAAAGTAAAGGCAGCAGAAGGGAAAGGGACACTCAGGAACTCGCCCTCCCCCGGCTGAAGTGCTCCTCACTTCAGAACTTTCCTTGCTCTGGTGACGCCCAGTCCCGAAATCCCCAACCCAGCAAACTGGGACAACAGGCCAAGTGGAGAGAAGGCCAGTTCCCTGCACAGGACAGGACCCCTCTGCCCCATCCGGGGACCAGCCTGTGAGGTCCTCCAGCGCCAACGAGCCAGCCAGTAGGAAAGGAGAACTCATTGATGACGACAGGGACCACACAGTCCCCGCAGCCTCGTGGCAACCCACAAAGGTGCCCACAGCTGGTGGTCCCTGGCCTCTACAGTCTCCCTCTCCTGCTCCCCCTCAAGTGTCCAAGGCATCTGGGACTGTTAATCTTGATATGCAGATGTCATTGGGTGAGCCTAGCAGATTAGTGAAGCACGCCCCTGGGTGTGTCTGGGTTGTTTGTGGAGCCATGACTGACCTCTGGTACCAAAACTGGCTCCATGTTCCCATCTTCTCTGGGGTGCTGTTCCCTGCTCAGCTGCCCTGCTGCCGCGATCTAAGTCCCTGACCCATTGTAGACTGAACACCGGATACCATGAGCCCAACTCTACTGCACTCTTTAAGCTGTCTGTGTTGGGTATCGAGCCTCAGTGACAAGAAAGCTGCGTAATACAGCCCATTGACTCACTTTATTGGAGGAGGAAACAGACTCAGAGGGAAAGACAAAGTCTTGGCAACGATAAAGAGCCAAGAGGAGACCCAAAAGCCTGAAACAGAGCTTCTGGACTTTGGAGCTCAGGCAAGGAAGTGGGTAGTAGCTTGTGCTTGTGCAGGAGCCTCGCTTCACCAAGGGCAGTACCTCCAGTTCTGTCTGCAAACACAGGCCCCACCCAGGACCCAAGCCAAGGGGAGGTGGGTAGCGGGTGTGTACCTGTCCCCTGACCAATCATACCCAGGTGTGTGGCCAGGCCAGGCACCCTCTTACCCAGGCTGGATTTTTTTTTTGGGGGGGGGGGGAGTGGAGAGAAAGAGATCTAGATTCAGGCCTTCTCAGCTCCAGAATTCTAGACTCGTCCTCTGCCTCCTTGGCAGTCCACATCTCCCTTTGGAAATGGGAATGTAAGCTGTTCCTTCTCAGAATGGTTAGAGAACCGTGCGCTAGTGTGTTAACGGTCTTGGCACCAGTCCGGCACAAGGGAGACACCGACTGATGTGTGTTCTGTTCTTGTCCCAGCTGCCCTGTGCCATAACTTGTAAGCTGAGCATGACTGGTCCAAAAGTCCCTTCCCTCTGGGCGCCAAAAGAAGTTGCAAGGAAGAAATAACAGTTCTTGGAAAGCCACCACAGATCCCCTCCAGGAACAGGGGGGCTGTGGGACCAGGTGCCACGTGGACTCCGCGCCGGCCTGGGCCTGAAGTGGTGCCCTGCACTCCCAGCCGCCTCACAGCACTGTAGGCTCTTCTTCTGCTCCCAGTCTAACCTGGCATTCAGCACTGGGATGCTTCAGTCACGCCGGGCCCTCTGTCCCCGGAGCCACCTCACTTGGCTCTGCCCTGCTCAAGGCCTCCTGGGCATAAAGTCCTTTTCTACAGCTGGCTGTTCCAGGTCCTTCTAGCATGGCTGGGGCCCCTAACCCCTCTGATGCCCTTCACCCTCCACCCATGTGGCAGTCACAACCAGCTCCTCCATCCTCAGCAGCCCCCTGCCTTCATTACCCACAAGAAGAGCTTGCTTCAGTGCCTGGCACTCAGAGGACTGCTCAGCAGGACATTACCCACAGTCTGCACAAACACAGGGGGTTCTGCCTTCTCAGGTCCCTTGCTTGCAATGCCACTGCCTGCCTCTGGCAGCCTGGGACTCTGATCTCAGGATCCTCTGTAGTCTTCACCTTCTCCAGGTGGCCTTCCTTGAGCCCCCTCCTCCAGGACAGTGAAAGTGTCTTCTTCCCAGGTGGAGCTTCTGGGTGTCCCCAGATCCTCATGTCATTGCTGTCCTATCTGGCTGAGGACAGCTGTAGTCCCCACCCACGGCTGGCCTGTTCCTCCACCTCGCCTGGGTCCTGTGGATCTGGGTGAACACCCGGCAATACCCCTTGCTCACAGCATCTGCCCAGGGACCCGTGAGGCTCTGCTCTGGAGATGCCGAGTCCCACTTTATCTCCAGGGCCTTGAAGACCAGAGTTAATTTGGGTTCAGAGTTTGCTGACCCTGGAGATAGTGGGGAGTAATGCCAGCACCAGGCACAGAACAACTTGACATTCAGCGCAGACATGACAACCCTCAGGGATTTATCAGCCATCCTGCCACATAACCTCTCCACAGCTGGGGTTCTGGGAACCCCTCCTTCTTACCAAATTTTGACAGGCTGACTCCTTGGTACACCCAAGATTTAATCTTCTAGCAATGTGCAAAAGTTGTCACTCTCCGTGGTTCTAAATGCTCCTAGTTATGGGCTGAAAATTGTCCTCTAAAATTCATATGTTGAAATCCTAGCCTCAAGTCCCTGAGGATGTGGCCATATTTGGAGATGTGGTCTATAAAGAGGTAATTAAAATTAAATGAGGTCATTAGGCTAGGAATGACTGTCCACTTAGTCCAGTATGACTGGTGTCCCTGTGAGGACATCTGGAGGAGGGGGATACAGAGGGAAGAACCCACGAAGACATAAGGGGAAGCAGCCGTGCGGATGCCAGGTGGCTTCAGGAGCGCCAGCCAACTCTGCCACCCTGGATCTCAGATGGGGGCAGGTCACCCCTCGCAGAGTGAGCTCCCCAACCGTCCTGGGCACATCTGATCCGTGTATTCTTTGCAGTTCAGACCCTACCACCTGGAGCCAGGGAGATGGCTCAGTAGAGTAAGCACTTCGCTGGCAAGCACAAGGGCCTGATTTAATCCCCAATTCCACCAAAAAAAAAATAGTTGAGTGTAGACCCTACTACCCCTCCAAGAGGACCAGAGAGTATTTCTGGGGTGAATCCTTCCAAGATGAACAGAAGTGTGTTCCGAGGGCAATTTGATTTATCAAATGCTGAGAGGGGGAGGCCAGGCAGCGCCGCCTGTGGGGTGCCAAGCACTTGGCTATGCTCCCCACCTTCAGCTGCATCCCGCCCTGAAAGAAAGACTCTCCCTGTTTCACAGATGAGTAAACAAGGCATATGGAAGGTAGGTAACCTGCCCAAGGACTCATTCATGGAGTCAGATCCGTTAAGGAGGAGAGACTCAAACCCACTGGTCTCATGGTATCCACAGAGGTGCCAGATAGGGCAGGGGGCTCTGAAGTGCCTGGGCTCTGGAAGGAGTCAGGGGGCCTGAATGTGAGCCCCCATTGTACTTCTGTGGTGTAGATTTGGGGGGACCTTGCTAGGAGCGAGCAAGCTGCTTCCTGCTGTGGAGCCTCAGTTTCTCCACCTGTACTGCAAGGCCAATAAATATGGCCAAGTGTCTGAGCCTCAGGGATTGGCAGTGCTGCTGCTCCTGCTTCTCCCGCAGTCGCCCAGAGTCGCTCAGAGGCCCTGCACCTGGTCCTGCAGGAAGTTTCCCAAAGAGCTCCAGAAGAAGCACTTCCTGCGGGTCAGTGGGGGGATGGGTAGCTTTGTCCGCCACCTCAGAGTACTGCCCCTACTGTATCACACACCTTCCTCCCAGGCCTTACAGGACTGGAGAAGGCTCAAAGGCTCATTGTTCTCTCCCTCCAGGCCCAAACCGGGCCAGGCCTGCCAGGAACCAGCAACTAAAAATAGCCCCAGTGGAGTGTTGGGTCCAGCTGTTTATCTCCCCACAGGGGTCAAGAGGTATCAGTGCTCTTCCTGGCCACCACTCTGGGCAAAGTCCAGCTTGGCCAACTCCCAGGTCACCCTGACCAGAGAGCCCAAACTCACAACCACAAAACAGTTAGTGGAAAATTCAGTGCAAGCTGTGACTCCTGAGGGACAGCCTAGGCACACACCTTTGGAGCTGTGGAGGTCGCAGTTCAGGGCTCAGGGCTCAGCTGCGCCCAGGACTGGGGTGAGTGCTGAGCCTGGCCCCTGACCTGCTGGGCGACCTTGCCCACGGGCAGGCCCCGTGGCCACTTCCACTGCCCAGCCCTCCACCAGCACCCTCTTATATCTACTGGTACCCCCAGTCCCTAGGACTGGGGAGGACAGAGATGTACCCTTCCCGGGTTTCTCCAGGCCAGAGAAGAGGTTCCCCACCCAAGACATAGGGTCCTTTGTGAGCTACAAATGCCAAAGTCAGCCATATTTTTTTTTTAAATTGTGCGCCATTACCAGTGAAATTATTCCAGGGAAGCAAGGTTGGGTTGCTATGAGAAAATCAATGTAATCTTTCATTTTAATTGGCTAACACAGAAAAATCATGATCTTATCAATTGATGTATAAAAAAGCATTTAATGAAATTTAACATCCTTCATGATAACTTCCAGAAGATTAGTACCACTTTCTACATAAAAATGAGCTTCTTAGAGACATAAAACTGCTTCCTGTAAAAAGAAAAAGCATCTACAAAACATCCTATAGGTAATATCATATTTATTGGTGCAAGACTCAATCAATCTACATGTCCATTGTGTTTTATTTTATTTTATCTGGGTTTTTTTTTTGGCGGAACCGAGGATTGAACTCAGACCCTTGTGCTTGCCAGGGAAGTGCTTATTCTACTGAGCCAACTCCCCAGCCCTCCATTGTGTTTATATGCACTAGCAATGAACATATAGAAGCTAAAACTAATATATATGTATTATATATATATTTATATATGATCTTTTTAAAACTTAAATGGATATAAATCTAATGAAACATATATAGGAATTGCATGCTGAAAAGGACAAGACACTGATGAAAGAAATAAAAGAGGATCAAAATAAATGGCAAGGTATACTATGTTTATGGATTGAAATATCCACATGCATATACTTTGTCATAAGTACAAGTTCAATGCATTTACCATCAAGATCTCAGAAAAGGGCTGCCAGAGAGCTCGGTGGACTAAAGTGCCTGCTTAGGCAGGTGCACAGACGGGGGATCTGATCCCGGGGACACTGTGCCGGCCTCACCCCTGGGACACGCTGAGACTGAAGGAGGCTGGGGAGGGGGTGCACGCCTGTAATCCCAGCACTTGGGAGGCTGAAAATAGGAGGATACTACGAGTAAGACTGTGCAGCGAGACCCTGGAGACCCCGCACCAAATGCATAAGAAGAAAAAAGATCTCAGAAAGATGTTTCATTGGTTGGACAAGATTATCCTAAAATGTATACAGAAAGGTGAAAGAACTAGAATTGTTAAAATAATTTTGAAAAGAAAGTGGGAAACATCACTCTAGTTGGTTTTAAGGCTTACTGCATAGTACAGTGATCAAGACCGTGGAACACTGATAGGAAGGTAAAGACTGAGACCAACAGAAAAGAATAGAGGACCTTGAAATAGACCAGGATAAGTATAACCAATGGATTTTTTTTTGAAAATGTATTTGGTTGTTGCAGGGTCTCACTATGCAGCTCAGACTTAAGGTGATCCTCCTGCTTTCAGCCTCCCCAGTGATGGGATTACAGGCCAGTACCACTAGGCCCTGATGCTGGTGGCCTCAGCCTACCTTGGGGTGGGGCTGGTGCAGCATGTGGTGTCCGGGATCCAACCACGGTCTCAGCGCTTGCTGGAGCTTGCCTGAGCAGGCTCTTCAGTCCGCTGCGCTATCACCCCAGCCCCACCAGTGGACTTTTGACAGAATTAAAAAAGCTACTCAATGATACCACCACATACCCTCAAGATGGCTGTATTTAAAAAAAGACATTATAACAAGTGTTGGTGAAGATGTGGAGAAATTGAAAACCTCACACAATTCTGGTGGAAATGTCAATCGGTTGGTTTGGCAGTGTCTCAAAAAGTTAAAAATAGAGTTCGTTTTTGACTCACCAATTATACAGTGAAGTAGATGCCCAAGAGAATTGAAAACATGTCTACTGAAGAAAATTGTACATAATTACTCACAGCAACGTTATTCATAATTACCAAAAACTGGAAACAGACCAAATGTCCATCAATGGATGCTTAAATAAAATGTGGGCTATTCTGTGGTGTATAAAATATAATTATAGGCAATAGAATTTTATTAGGTAATAAAAAGAAACTGCTGATACATGCTACAATATCATAAACCTGAAAAGTGTTATGCTAAGTAAAAGAAGCTAGCTGTAAGAGCCCGGGTATTGTGTGCTCGCTCCCATTTACATGAAATGTCCAGAATAGGCTAAAGACAATAATTAAATAGTCCCTGCCCAGGGCAGTGAGGGTGGCATATGAGGAAGAGAAGGACTGCTAATGGGTATGAAGTTCTTTCAAGAGGTAATGAAGATCTTCTAAAATTGATTGTATTGGTAGTTGCATGACTCTGAAAATGCTAAAAATGTTGAATTGTACATTTTAGGTGAACATGTGGTTGTCACAGGAAAGCTGGATTTTTTAAAGACAGTTCAGTGGAAGATAATCAATGAATGAGGCCACAGCAATTGAATATACTCAGGCAAAACAAATGAAGCTGGGTAGGAACACAGCTCAGGCAAGCACAAGGTCCTGAGTTCAGTTCCTGGTACCAAATAAATTAGAAGAAAAATTAGTAGAAAAATAAATGAGGCACAACCTGAACTTCATAGATTATGCAAGAATTAGCTCAAAATATATCACAGATTTCACTATAAAAATATAAAACTTTTAGAAGAAAACAAAAGAGAAGATTTTTCAGGACCTAAGACTTAGGAAAAGATTTTTAGACATACTACCGAAAACATGATGCATAGAAGAAGAAGGAGGAGGAGAAGGAGAAGGAGGAGGAGGAGGAGAAGAGAATGAGAAGAAGAGGAGGAGGAGGAGGGAGAGAAGGAGAAGAAGGAGGAGGAGAAGAAGAAGGAGAAGGAGGAGAAGGAGAAGAAGAACAAGAGGAGGAAGGGGAGGAGGAGAAGGAGAAGAAGAGGGGGAAGGAGAAGAAGAAGGAGAAGAAGAAGAGGAGGAGGGCAGAGGAGGAAGAGAACAAGGAGAAGGAGAAGGAAAAGGAGAAGGAGAAGAAGAGGAGGAGGAGGAGGAGGGAGAGAAGGAGAAGAAGAGGAGGGAAGGAAGAGAAGGAGGAGGAGAAGAAGGAGAAGGAGGAGAAGGAGAAGAAGAACAAGAGGAGGAAGGGGAGGAGGAGGAGAAGGAGAAGAAGAGGGGGAAGGAGGAGGACAAGGAGAAGGAGGAGAAGGAGAAAGAGAAGAAGCTATGTATGTAGGATTTTACCAAAAGTCAGAGCTTGTGTTTTGCAAAAGATATTAGAGGAATGAAAGGACAAACTACTTTATTTGAGAAAATATTAGCAAATAATGTACCTGAGAAGGGATTCATACAGAGATTTCATATAAAAGACTCTCAAAGCTCAATAGTAAAAACACAAACCTAGAGAATGGGGAGCTGGAGAGGTATCTCGGTGACAGTGCCTGCCTGGCAGCTGCGAGGTCCTGAGTTTGATTCCCAGCCCCAAAAAGCACAAAGGCAATAGACTTAAACTAGTCTTTTCTTCAGTGAGGGTGAAAAGATAGCAAGCAAGTGAAGTGCATGAAAAGATACTCAGCATCACTAGCCACTAGGGAACTGCAAATTCAAACTTTGGCTGATACCAGCACACTTCTATTAGAAAAGCTTTAGAAATGTACGCACGAGAGTAAATGCTGTCAAAGACACAAAGAAAGAAACACTTTTTTCATGGCACCACCACCCTGAAAAATAATTTGGCAATTACTTAAAATCTACACCTGCACTCAGCAGAGGGCCCGGGAAGTGCATTCTTGAATTGCAATCTTAGACATGTGTCCCAGAGAAATGAGACGATGCACCCACAGAAACCTCTGCACAACTATTTAGAGTCCTTGCAACTATAATAGCCTCAAGTTGGAAACAACCAAAACGTCCCTCCGCAGGTGACAAGTTAAGTGAGCTGATGTACCCATGGCGCGGAACACTGCTCAGCAATAAAAATAAACAACTAACTGTTGATACCCAGCAGCTTGGGTCCCCCTCAAAGATGTTATGCTGAGTGAAAAAAAAAAAAAAAAAGCAGCCTCTGAAGGGCACATGCTGTATGAGTCCATTTATGTGCAAGTCTTCAAATGACAAAATTATACAGGTAGAGTACCAATTAGTGGTTGCCAGGAGCAAAAGGAGGTAGTGGGGGGATGGGCCTGGCTATAAAAAGGATATTGAGGGAGTTCTTTGTGGGTGATGGAATCATTCTGTGTCTTGATTGTGGTGGTGGCTTTAGGAATCTTCACATGTAATTAAATGACATCCAACTACACACATAGTGCCAAAGTCAGTCTTTAGCTCTGCTATTGTACTGCAATTACAAAAGAAGCACTCATTGAGGGGCCCAAGGTGCAGGGTCCATGGGGCTCTCTGCACTCTCTTCATAATTTCCTATGAATATATAATTATTTTAAACACACACACACACACACACACACACACACACACACACACACACTTTCCATTGCAATGAGATCTTTCCTCAGGAGACCCTAATCCTTGTGCTCGGGGAAAGGGTCACACAGTGGATCTGAGCCCAGCCTGCAGTGAAAAGCCACGTGCACCCATCTCCACCCGTGCCAGCTGCCTCCCAGTAGAAGGGCAGACAGAACTGCTGTCCTAAGCCACCAACCTAGGGTGATCTGTTTGCTGCTTGTTGAGCTAGTAGCTATCTGATGCATGCCCACTTCCCTCCACAGCCTGAAGAAGATGCATGTCTGTCACTAGCAACTGGCAGAGATTACTAGTTGTCCCCCAACCTCTTTTCTATCCCTATGATTACCCCACCATAACAGAATCTGAATGTTTGCTGATTTGTTTGTTTTGAGATGGGGTTCTCGCTATGTAGTTCAGGCCAGCTTTGAACTCACTCTGTAAACTAGGTTCTCTTGAACTCACAGCAATCCTCCTGCCTCAGCCTCTTGAATGCTGAGATTACAGGTGTGTGCCACCACACCCAGCTAGAACCTCCGACTTTTATCTGGCTGTATGGCTCCATTTTCCGACCTTTCTTGTGATTCATGTAGCCTTGTAACCAAGTTCTGGCCGATGGGTGATCAAAGAAAGTGTTGTGAGCCTGTTTAGGCACAGAATAGAAGGATGAGGGTCCCTGGTGACCACGGAAATACCATGCCAGGTGCGGGCGGCTTCACGTGTGAGGGACAAACGCTAGCCTGTGTCCTCAGCGCTCCCAGCAGCGCTTCCCCGAGGCTTCTCTTTGTGAGCTTGTCCTGTGCCCCCTGCGCTCAGAGCCATGAGCAGCCTTCCACGCCTTACGCACAGAATTGTGAAGCAGATGTGGCGGCCAGGCCTGTGATCGGGCCGGGGGCAGCACAAGGAGGGAGACGCGCGGGCGCTGTTCCCAAGAGCTTTGCGGGTAAGAGGAAGGCATAGGCGCGATGGAGCAAGCCCGCAGGGACACACAGGCACAACCTGGACAAGTGGCTGGAAGGAACGGCACTTTGTGAAAAGACAGCTGGGCCCTCTTGTAGTCCCTGGGGAAGCAATATCAATGCCAAATGTGAGAGGCTCCAAGGGGAGGAAATCCAGCCTCCTTGATCGCGGGCTCTGGAACCCGCCTGCCACTTCCTCTGGCCTGTGTAACCGAGGTCATGGCCTCTGTTTTCTAATCTGAGACAAAGGGATTTAGTGAACAAACATTTATATAACATTTATAAGAGCCGGGGAGATGGCTCAGTGGAATAAGCACTTCCCTGGCAAGCACAAGGGCCTGAGTTAAATCCCCGGTTCCGAAAAAAAAATAATTTACAACGTGTCAGACACTACAAACATTTTTATACACGTGAACCCTTTTACTTCTTCTTATTTATTTATTTTTTTCAATTTGGTACAGGGTCTCACAACACAGCTCAGTCTTCTAGTGATCTTTCTATTTTCAGCCTCTCCTGCGCTGGGATTACAGGGGTATGCCACCAAACTCAGACTCTGTGTGCTCAGCACACCCCAGGGGCAGGACCGGTGCAGCATGCAGGACCGGGGGCAAAACGAACTTAGCTTAGTCTGCTGAGCTACCTCATCGGCCCACCCTTGTAGGAGTCACTTCCAGACCCTCATCTAGGTCCAAGAAGCCAAGGTTTGTAATCCCAAAGTTACTTTATTGGAATCCCATCAAGTTGATTCTAATCTACCACTTTCAGTGCAATCCACAGTGAAAATAAAGACAGTAAATTGTATTTTCAATCACTGGAGAGTCAAGGGGCTCTAAGTTCAGCCACAAAGATGGCTTCCTGGAACAAAGGGAGAGACCCAGGGCCTCACCCAGTCTTAATTCAGTGGGGGACTGGCTTGAGGAGGATTGACTGAGAGCTGAGCTAGGTGGGGGGCCTACATTTACCTCTGCCATATGCAGAGAGGATATGCAGAGAGAGTAATCTGTGTTATAGTATTGAGATAGCATCTAATGTTTTGGGGATCTGGTTCCTTAAGCCCCAGGAAGTCATAGGCTCTATCTCAAGGCTCCATCCTAGCTGGCAGCACAGAAAATTAGCTCTTCTGTCCTGTCTCAGCCCAGTTCACATTAAAGAGCAGCAGGTGTAGGTTACCAGGGAAACACGCATACCACCTTCAAAGACTATCACCAGCACCTCAGCTAGACCAATATACATTGCTTAAGGCCAATTGAAGGATAAACAGAAGTCTAGACAACTCTGTACATAACAATACTAGGAAATGGGGTCAGGCTCAGTCAAAATGGAGACAGTCACTCTTCTTTCAAAAGAGCTGCTCAGGTGGTCCTCCACACACCCTTTTGCTTCTTATTATAGCTACCTGATGGTAATACAGATATGAATCCTATTCCCATATTACAGATAGATAAACTGAGGTCCAGAAAGGGAAGTAAACTGCCCAAGATGGGACAACTTAGTGAAAGTAGTGGGAGGCCCCAAGCTGCCAAGCCTGCCCTCAGTGATAGCTCTTAGTGAGCCTGAAGGAAGAAAATGTTGGTCAAGTCTAGTCCAGAACCTGGCAAATATCAAACAGTCATCAGCACTGTCACTGTGAACCAAGGGGTTGGCAGGAGGGCTCACAGCAGTGGGTGCTGTATGTGTAGGGCCCTGAATGCAGTGACAGGGACAGGAAAGCAGGACCAGGAGGTGTGGGGGTGGGGGGGGAAGCAGGCAGACTAAGGGCTCCTGGCTTATGACCCCTGGCTCAGGGACCACACAGTAAGATCATCAGCCTGGTGTCAGTCCCATGCCTGGCAGGTCCCAAAGCCTGTGCTCCCAGTCACTGCTTTCCTTGACTTAGAATGGGCTGACATCAGGAACAGAGCTGGTCCCTGCTGCCAAATCACTTCAGAGGGAGACAGTCACCTGAGGAGATGTCCAGGTCAGCTGGCTCCAAGACAGCACCCATATTTCAGATGGGAAAAGTGAGGAAAGGGACTCGCCACAAATTGGTGGCAGAACCAGGCAGGAGTGTGGGATCGGAGTGAGATGGGGAGCAGACTTTGCCCCAAGGGCAGAAGCTTAGAAATAACCAGCAGATGGAGGCTCCAGCCTGGCAGAGGGCGAGAAGCCGGGGTCCTAAGTGACATGAGCCCCTGGACTCTGGGCAAGTGGTAAAGAGACCATTTCATCCACTCAGACTCCTCCATCCACCCGGGAGGGGGCCAGGCCATTCTCACACCCCATATATGGGGCGACGCCTGGACCCCAGCTCTTCATACTACACAGGTGCCGCCTGCCTGATTCTCCCTGTTTTCCAGGAGGAACGCAGGAGCAGCATGGGGAGGGCTCTGGTCCAAGGTCCAAGGTCATGTGCAGGGCCTGGGACACTCATGAAGGCAGAGCCTGGAGCTCCTGCCTGCCAGGCAGCTTCCTGATGGCCTGTGTGGAACCTCTGGCCCTGGACTCTCCCTCTGGGGCCTGGCTGGGGTGTGGCCTCCCCTCCCCTCCCCTCCCCTCCCCTCCCCTCCTGGTGCCGGTCACAGGTGCAGGCCCCTCTGCTACCACCCACCTTCACACCCATTCACCATCTCACTGGGTCCCCAGGAGCCCCCTGAAGTGCAGTCATTGTTCCCATTTTGGAGCTGACTAGGAACTGAGATTAAACTCAGAACAAGACTTCTGGACTCATAGAGCTCACAGCTGATGGGTGGCCTTACCCCTGGCCAAGGAAGCCTGCTTGGAAAGTGTGCTCCAGGTGCAGCCCTGCCTCTAAGAACCTCCAAGGCTGGAAGGTGATGCCTAAGGCTGCCTGGAAGTTAGGCCTGCCTAGCTTGTCCACTGACTCAGCTTTAATTTTTCTCTTTTGCAGAATGAAAATAACCCTCAGACCTTCCTCACAGCAGCATTGAGAAGGAGATAAGGCGTGGGACCTGCATGCTGTGTGCCTCTCGTGGCCAGAGCTGTTCCTTCATACCTGCCACCAGGCCCTCCCTCCCCAGCCCCAGCCCATACAGATGGAGAGGACCTATCAACCCCACAGCTGTTGCTCAGTGTCCTCCTGCTCCTCCCACCCAAGGACAGGGCACCACAATGGCAGGGGGCCCTGGATACCCCGTCATTCCCGCTAGACCCAGCCAGGAAGAGGACAGGCAAAGCCAGATGTTCCACAGATGTTGCCAATTTTAAGCAAAACAACAGCATACAGTGGCTTCTCTGAGCCATACCCGTGACTAGAGAGCCTGAGAGCTCTTCCGGAGAGGAGGGACTGAGCAGGGTCACCAGGATCTGAGGCTTAGGGGGGTAGAGAGGTGGTTCAGAGAGGCTTTCTGGGCAGAAAGGGTCCAGAGAAGGGACAGGAGGCAAAACAACCTGGGGATGCAAATGGAGAGCTGGGGTTGGAGCTCAGAGGGTTTGATGAAGGTAAACAAAGCAGGGGAGGAGGCCAGAGAACTGAGCAGTCTTTGGGGTGGTAGAGTGGGAAACTGCAGGGGCTGCCACTAGCCTGCCCCAGCATCCAGCTTCAAGTGGGGGAACTTGAGAACCTCCTCGGGACACCTAGGCTAGGCCCTTCTGAGCTGCCTGGGACGTAATGAGCTCCCCATCATGGGAGGGATGCAAGCACAAGGCCAGGAGGGGATGTAAGCCCAGGGTGCAGAGTGGACCAGAAGGTCTCTGCCAGGCTAGCGTCCAGAAGGCCACGGCTGCCTGATGCAGGCCAGGAGAGCACGCTGCTCCCACACAGAGCTGGAGGGCAGGAGGGCCTTGGCACTCTCTCCTCCGGCTGCAGCTGAGGCCCCTCCCACTGCCATCCTTCTGAGTGGCACTGCTGTACCCAGTTCCCTCTCTCTCTCTCTGCCCTCCCAGCTCACCCCAGCTGCTCCCAGCAGGTCAAGCCTGGACAGCACAGTGAGGACATACTGTCTTCAACTTTCTTCCTGGAATGGGCAGGCTTTGCCCTCAAGCAAAACTGTCCCTGGAAGCACAAGAGCTGGATCTGGGACTGCGGGCTGTAATCTACTTGGGTCGGGTTAGAGCCCCAGGTGTGGGTAACAGGAGAATGAACTTTGTGACTCTCTGGTGACCCCAGAGAATTCGTAACTAACAGCATCTCATGTTTAAGGAGGGCATGCCCCATGCTGGGCTCTGAACTAAGCTTGCTGCACAGCTAACATTGGCTCGGTCATTACTACTTGGGCCTGAGCGCCAGTACACACAGTGTGGTGATGAGAAAGCAGGCAAAGGGGCCATGTGACCTGTGCAGATGTTCCCAGCTAGTAGGGACTGAGCCTGAGAGCTCAACTCCAGGCCCAGGCCTCCTAACCCCCAAGCTGCTTCCCTTGCCTCCACCTCACTTGTCCATGCAGTGGAGCAGGACATGCATATGGGGACCTCTGCCTTATAGAGAAAGGAGTCTGTAAAAGAAAAATGGGGACCAGTCCCCCAAACACTGTACAAGTGAGAGGCCTAGGGGAACATGGAACAAGGAAAGGATCCCAGGGCCCCGGGGAGTCTAGGTGGGGCGGGGGCAGAGGACCCAGCCACCTTTCCAGCTTGATCTCCAACTCCAGGGCACAAGCTGGAGCAGCTCTGAGGCCAAGGGAACCAGGGTATGAGTAATGGAACTAGGCAGTGAGGTCTTCTGAAGCGGGAACTCCATCTGCCTGACCTGGTTCTCTTGGACTTTAGTTGTCATGGCAACTTGAGGGTGAGAAGGTAGAGTGCTTAACCCAGACCTTGATCTCTAAAGAAAAGGGAAGCAGAGTATCTATGGATCCATTGACTCCACCAAAGATGCTACTGATAGGCTAGGCCAGGCCAGACTCAGGAGTCCTGGGCTCTGCTGACCTAGCTCAGTCACTAAGCATTTGAGGAAGGCAGTGACAGTACTACCTAGTTCTCCGTAGGCCTCCACTATCAGGACCCCAAACTCAAGCCTGGAAGAAACCTCCTCCAAGTGAGGTGTTCAGCTCTGTTCCTTATGGTGCCAGCCACCTTGAGGGTTGGACATCCTCAATGCATACAGCTGAATGGGGCTTGCTGGGACTTGGAGGAGAGTCAGCCCCTTCTGGAGGGGCAAGACAAGTTCTGTGTGCAGAGCCCCTACTGCATGCCTGGCCCCAGGTCAGGACTAAAACACTGGATTTTTATCTTAGCACTGAGCCATATGTGAGACAAATATGTCTTCCCTATTTTGCAAGCCAGGGGCGGGAGGGGGACATAGTACCTTATCAAGGTTCTGGAATGACTGAGTGGCAAAGGCAGCCCTCAGACTCAGGACTGCCTCATTCTTCGGAAGCCTGAGCACCCTCTGGAGACAGAGGCCATGCCTGAGTGGTACCCCTTACCAGGGCCCACCAAAGGGGAAACATGGCTGCTGGCACCCTGGAAAGCCTTCCAAATGTGTTCTGGAGTACATCATTAGCAGAGGGGCAAGAGTGGGGCACAGTCGCAGGGCACTAAGCTCACCTTTCCCTCCCTAGGAAAGCTGGATCTGAGAGGCAGCAAGACCGAGGGTCTTCTCAGCACCCAGGCCCAAGGCCCCTGCAGCCCCAGTGAGGCCTCAGCCTCCAGAGATCAGTAATTCTGATCCTCTTGGACAAAGGGCAGCAGGGAGGACTACATAGCCCCAGGTCCTCTATATCTTCAGGTCAGTGGTGAGACTATCCTGAGCTCTGGGACCCCAGGCAGGGAACAACATCCAAGGAGAGGGGGCCCAGTCATTCCTGCCGCCATTCCATCCACTGCAGTCATCACAGTGGAGCCAGCTCCGACCCCAGGCCATGCCCTTACTCTGCCCCAATCCTGGGAGGTTATATGGGCAGGTACTGGAGGCCAGCTTGGGCGTCAGCTGGGCCTGAGGCCTGGGCCCACTTCAGCCCACTTATAGGCAAGTGGTTCAGGTCCTACCCTGGAATATCACTTTTCACCAGGCCTTTCCTTCATTTGCATCTCTGGCTGAGGGAAGAGACTGCAGATACAGAGGGGAACCCAGCCTAGGGCTGCAGAGGGACACTGTGAGTCCTATCTCCCCTCCCCAGAGTCTCCAAAAGCCTGGCCATCACCCCACCTGAGACCTGGCCCCTTCCACCTCTACCAACCATCCCTGTCCATCTGAAGGCTCAGTGAGCACGGCAGTGTGCGACAGAGCAGAGCAGCATTATTTGGGGAAGGCCACATAGCCAGCTGACAATCAAGCTGGACCCCGTGCTGGAGCCAACAGAGCACAGCCGTCCAGAGCACAGGCTTTGCAGCCCAGTGGACTTAGGCTGAACTGCTGCCTGCCACATATGTGACCTTGGGCGAGACACCAGACTGCCTGGGCCTCACACTCCTCAGCTACAAAGTGGAGGTGAGGGCAGGGCAAGGAGTGATGATCAGTAGGAAGGTGGCAGCTCACGCCTGCCACAGGGGCAGTTCAAGGGTGGCTCTCCCTAGCTGCCCAGTTCCTGTGGCAGGAGAGAAACTTCTGGGACCACAGCCTGACAGCCAGCCCTCCCAGCCCCAGCCTCCCTCGAAGGCTCAAGACTAGGAATACACAGAAAGGGCCAATAACAAGAAATTACACAGGCCTTTTATTTGCTCCTGAACTTGGCTACTGTGTGGCCTGTGGGCACCACGCTTTCCTGGAGCGCCAGAGGGACACCCCTCCCAGGGGGTACTGAATTTCTAGACACACCCCCCAGGCCTCATAGTCCAGAAGGTCAGCTGCCCACCATTGGTGCCCAGGACCAGCAAATGCCCTGAAACTGGAAGATGGTGTCCACCTCTGCAGGTGGCTTTTCACAAGGCATTGGTTAAGATATTGCACTTGTAAATTAGGAAAACTGATGAGGCAAAGGTTTCCTATCACAGGATGACGTGCCAAGCATCCAACTACTGTTTAAATAAATAAAACTCAAAAGGGGGGGGTGTGAGCTATAAACCCCAGCAGCCCCCAGGAGGACCCAGTGCCCAAGCCTGGGCCTCCTGCCCCACCAACCAGTTCTTTAAGGAACTTGGTCAACACAAAATCTCTGAATCTCCAAAATAGGGAACAATAGCTTCAGATCTGACTCAGCCAGGGCCCCTGACCTGCCAGGTCCCCCTCGTACCAGGGCAGTGAGGACCTGACGGGGCCAGTCTTTCTACTCCTCCAGTGGCCTGCACCCCTCGTGGTCCAGGTCTTGAACCCAAATATCCATCTGTCCGTCCGGAGACGCAGCCTCTGGGGGCTCGCTTGCCCCTCCGTCGTGGGGGGAGGGAGGCAGGTGGGCAGGGCCCATCCCGCTTGGTGTGAGTGCTGAGCTCTACTCCATGGTCCCTAGAGTGGGGGACTCATCTTCTTCTGGTTAATGAGGTCCAGGTAGAGGTCAGAGCGGAGAAAGCGTGGGTACGAGTCCTTTTCCATGAGTCCAAAGATACGCTTCTGTGCCAGGTCAAAGCAGCCCCGAGTAACACTCTGCAGGTTGTCCCTGGTGTGCTCCCGTGTGTATGAGTCCAGGTTTACCTGTGGGGGCACAGAAGGATGTAGCCAAGGGTGCCCACAAGACTGAGCCCAAAGGCTAGAGGCTGGGATGTCAGGGGGCCACGCCAGCCTCCCCTCCTAGAACCCTCTACACCACATCACAAGGATCCCCTGCTTTGCAGGCCCCCAGCCCAGAGGACCCAAGTCCTAGTACAGCAGTCTGGGGTGGCAGAGTCTGTAGGGCCTGAAAACACAGGCCTACGGCCAGGCTGGCTGGGTTCAAATCCCAGCAGTGCCACATCTGGAGGGCCTTCATTAAGCCATCCAATGCAACTGTGCCTCAGTTGCTTGTGTATGGCCAGGAGAATAGTACATTCCTGTGCGACTTAAGTAAGGCATCCACCTAAAGCCCCATACACACAGAGCTCGGCATACAGTAAATTCCCAAGAGATGTTAGTTACAAAGAGGCTCTCTAAGACCTACTCCCCATGTTTAAAAATAAGGGTGACATTATTTTTAAATTTCCCAGGCTGCTAGGAGTAAATATGAGAGCAAATACATAAGGGCTCAGTGAGTGCCGGGAACACACAGCGTCCAGATAGGTCTACTGCCATCATGGGCCAGAAGTCCCTCTTCCCCAGCCCTGCCACCCTTACAGTCCCTTCCTGAGCTGCTGGCTATCCCCTTACAGCTGAGATTCCCTTGGGCTGTGGGTATCGGGGCTGAAAGCTCAGTCTAGAGCCCTACCTCTTTGCAAGACTGGATTGCAATAAATTCAGCAAAGATCTTCTTAGCCTTGGCCGCCATCTTGGACTGCGACTTCATCTTCTTGAAGTCCTCACAGGCTAGCCAGAACTCCAGGTTCTCCTCACTGAACTCGGTGCGAAGGAAAGCCTGGAACACTGCTAACCCATCTGAGAGGAGAAGCCCAGAGCCCCGGGTGAGAAGCAAGGCTGGCTGGAACCCCCAGTGTACCCTCTTGGGGTCTTCAGGGAAGGTGTGCTAAAAGTTTAGTAAGAAGTCTCAGGAGCCCTGGGATGTGGCCCCAGCCCTGCTGTCACCACACTATGAATGTTGGCCGTGTCTGTCTTCCCTCAGCATCCCCATCTGTAACACAGTGGCCACCAATGCCGTCTCCCAGAGCCCTGTGGTATCAGATGGGATCCTGCCCATGAGACGTAGGCACATTTGGCCCAGGATGAGTGAGTCCTCAGTGCATGGGAATGTTTACTGTTATTCTGGGAACACAGGTCTGAACACTCAGGTCCCCACGGCTTCCAGCAGGCACAGCCAACTCCCACAGGCTAGGAGCAGCAGGCAGGAGCCTGCTCCAAGGTCAAACCCAGGGCCTCACTAGAGCCCAGCTTCTCCCCACAGCAGGGACACCCAAGGGGGCCCAGGAGAGGGAAGGCACCTTCCCAGGATGTCCTAGCCCGCAGGAGGGGCAAAGCAGAGAGGGAGAAGGTAGGAAGGCAAACAGTGAAGCTGGGCCACTCACACTTATGAAGCAGCAGCTTCTCCAAGGACTCGCTCCACTTGAGAGCTTCCTCTGAGGTGGGCCTGAGCAAAGAGGAAGGAACACAGGAGGGCATGAGGCTGGAGGATATGCAGGAGGCAGCACTGGTGGCCTCTGCCAGCTAACCCTGGCCCAAGCTGGGGCTGAGCCAGCTAGGAGCCCCCACCTCGCCCACCTGGCCTTCCTCCCCAGGCCAGCTATTCCTTATGAGGGCTGCTGCTAGCTGGGTACCAGGCTCTCTGAGAGACCCCATAACCCCAGAACAGACAAACCCCCATCCCTAAATACCGGCTCAGCCTTGTCCCAGGAGCTGGGGGGGAGGAGGGGAGTGACCACAGGATCTCCAGGGTGCCACTGGACCTACTTGAATGACTTTATCATCTTGTCTGTCTTGCCCGCTGGCTGGGCTCCTGGCGATTCATTCCGTCTCCTAAAGATGGCCAGCTTGTTCTTCACATCCTTGGCTCTGGGGGCAGAAGCAGAGAGTGTTGGTCAGTCTGGCATGCAGGACCTGTGCAAAGTCAGGGTACCAGAGCGGTGGGCCAGGTCTGGGCACCTACTCTTTCATTGTGTGCCGCCTCTGCAGGTTCCCGTTGCGTGTGAGGTACATGCCTCGGAGCATCTCTGTAGGGCCCCCCACCTTGAGGCCCTAGGGCAGTCTGCAGGGAGCACCCCTTGGGCTCCTGCCCCCCACTCTGTGTCCCAGGCTGTGGGAAGCAGTGGCGGCTACAGTGCAGACCGCAGCTGCAGCTAAGCGAGCGCTCAGCAGGCTCGCGCTGGAATCCAGGCTGGATGACTGGCCTCCCAAGCACAAGTCCGGGCTGGGACTCAGACAGGAGGAGCCAGGAAATGGGAGGGGCCAGGAGGGGGAGAGGGAGGAAATATCCCAGCCGGCCAGCCCCGAAACGGAGCCCATGAAAGGGGCTTGTGTCTGTAAGGGACAGCCACAGGGTCCGCCCCCAGCAGGAAGCCAGACCCAGTTATTTGTGACCAGCCTTCCGGTTACCATGGCATCGGGGAGACCGTGGGGGGTGGGGACCAGTCAGCAAATTGCTGGGAGGGAAGGAAGAGGGAGAGAAGGAGAGGCAGCTCTGCTCACCGCAGTGGCAGGGCTGGCTGGCTATTTTTAGCCAAGCACCATTTTTAGCTAGGCCACTCCTCTTGAAGGCCTCAGATTTCCCCACTGGGTGAAGTCTCATGCAAGAGTTAAATGCCTCCTGTTCTGGGTCACTCCCTTGTCCCTTGTCCCCAGCACTGGGCATTTCCTGTCATTGGTATGGGATCCATGCATCCATGAATAAGCTAGAGGCCCAAAGCTCTTGGAAGTTTTTAGCTTGAATAACTTCAGATGTACAACTCCTATAAACTTACAAAAAAAAAAAAAAAAAAAAAAAAAAAAATCATTTGAAAGTTTAATTCTTTTGCTTTTATGTTTTATTATTTATTTATTTTTTTTTTTTTATGCGGTACCAGGGATTGAACTTAGGCCCTTGTGCTTGCCAGGGAAGCACTTATTCTACTGAGCCATCTCCCCAGCCCACATTTTTCATTTTCATTTTTGGTCTTCATCCTTCCAAAAATCCAAAATATTAATTGAAACCAAACATGACAATGAAAAACTTATTATCAAAATCAGAGTCATACTTGAGTGTTAAAAAAAAAAAAAATTAAAATAATTAAACTTTGAAGCAAGGTTGTAGCATTTATACTTCTGAAGTTATTCAAGCTTCAAATGGCGCCAGGACCTGTGGGGTACCCTGTGTAACTAAGGGAAAGGGCATGGAAACGCGTGAAGGTTGAGTCCAGGCTCCGAAGCCCAGCAACTTGGGCTCCAATCTACCAGCCCCAGCAGTCAGCGCCTGTATGTCCTTCCTCCAGTCCCCATCCCCAGTGATGTCAGTCAAGTTTCCAGTCTGTCCAACAGGGTCAAAAATAGTGCCTATGGGGCTGGGGAGATGGTTCAGTGATTTGAATAAGTGCTTCCCTGGCAAGCGCAAGTGCCTGAGTTCAATCCCTGGATCCGCCAAAAAAAAAAAAAAAAAAAAGTGCCTAAGGCCTAGGGGGCTGTTGCAGGACTTAAGTGGGAAAAACACATAAAACAGGCTTAGCACCTAGTACAAAAGTGCTCTGGAATAGGATACTGAGGGCCACACCTGGGTCCCAGGGTTGGGGGTAGGAAGCAGAGGCAGCTGTCCAGAGCCAGGAGCCCTGATCTAGCAGGTTCCAAGCCAAGAAGCTAAAGTGAAGGAGTCCACTGATCAGCAGGGAGCCTGCAAAGAGCCTGGGGTGCAGGGGACAAGGGCACAGTTTCTTGTGTACAGTGCTCTGCCTGAGAGCCCTCTGTCTTGCCCACACATGGCCAGGTAAGACACAGAAGCTGGGGAAGACCTCGTTGGAGCTCCAGCCTGCAGGCTGCCTCAGTCCCTGGGCTCCTGGCCTACTCAGAGCGCAGCTGGAGGAGGCCGTGGCTTTCCTTCCAGATGCACAAGTCTACCTGGGGCTTCGGAGCCGGCAGGCCTGGCCTCAGAGCCTAGCTTCCCCACTCACTTGCTGTGGACAAGGTACTAACCCCTTTGCAGAACCACTTACTTGTTTGTAAAATAAGGATAAATTTAAAAGGAAATGAAAAATATAAATAGCAGCAACAATTGAATCATGTGGGCAGCACATGTGGAGTTATTATTTTCATTGCTAGCCCAGATGTTAACACTTAGGAGTGTGAGCTCCAAACCCTCAACAGGTGGCCAGGACAGCTCCAGGACCTTGTGCCACCCTCCATTGCCACAGCCTCCCCCCACCAAGAGCATGATCCATAGTAACTCTGGCCATCCAGAAAAGTGACGGAGGGCAGACGTTTGGAGTCAAGTGTTTAGTTTGTGTATCTCACCTTCTCTAGAAAGTGTGACTGTTCGACTGCACTTGAGGGCAGAATAAGAATCTTAAGTGGAATGGGGAGGGGTGGGAGCTTTGGGGTAGTAGACTCGGCCAAGGTCGAGGCTATCTCAGAGACAACCGCCTTCTTACCCAGCCCCATTCATGTGCAGTAGTGGGAGCTGCGGAACCTGGAGGGGAGGTACAGTCCCTTTGGGAAGTCTGTCCATAGCCCCTTTCCCACTGCCTTCTGAAGTCTTCAGGACCTCAGGCTCTAGAACAAAAGGAGACCTAAGCCGGGCATGGTGGCGCATGCCTGTAATCCCAGCACTCGGGAGGCGGAGGCAGGAGAATTGTTGTGAGTTCGAGACCAGCCTGAGCTACAATGAGCTTAAAGCCAGCCTGAACTGCAGAGTGAGACCCTGTCTCAAAAAGACAAAAAAAAAAAAAAAAAA